>JAOXJP010244086.1:0-22838 GCA_025762735.1 Platanus orientalis | reverse complement strand
TATAAGTAAAGGCAAGACCCTAAGGGGTAATGGGGTTGAAGAGGAGAGGGGAGTTTGGGAATGTTTGTTTGCATCA
This sequence comes from Platanus orientalis, assembly GCA_025762735.1. Lineage (NCBI taxonomy): Eukaryota > Viridiplantae > Streptophyta > Magnoliopsida > Proteales > Platanaceae > Platanus > Platanus orientalis. Next base: position 22,762 of record JAOXJP010244086.1, on the reverse strand, counting down.
CGCACGCACTAAACCGAATCGAGCTGAGTTGGGCCGGGATGGGGTGGAGTGAGGTGTGGGTTACACGAAATAATTATTATATTTTTAATTTACTTAAATAAATATATTTAGTTTGATTGATTACATTTAATTGATTTCCTATTTAGTTGATTCAATATATGGTAATACTATTTGACGCATTATTGAATTTATTAAAATTAATTGCGCATTTATTGTTTTCTAAAAGAACCCAACTCTTCATGGAAGTTATGGGTGTATGCGATGATCATCTTCTATAATAGAAGATGAGGAGAAGAAGGAAGAACACAGAAAAGATTCTATGCAAATCGGTGATCTTCTTCTTTTCCGTTCTCTATTGATTTCTTATTGGTTCAGTTTGTTTTTCATATATGTTACTCTATTAGTACTGGAGGTTGATCTGAGCTGTTCATGTGAGTCTCTATTAGCCTGTACAGGGTCTACAGAGAAGTTGGTGTTCCTAGAGGTGATTGTCAATCAAGCCTACCGTATTTAAGATAGGCCGACAAATATCACTTTAAAGACAACGTATTATACGTGCTTAACCACCAACCAATAAGTTGTTTTTTTACTCTCTTTATTTACAGATATTGATTCGATACATATTCTATTGGACTGCATCTATTACATATAAATGCTTCATATTTGCTACTGTTATCATTTATTACTGTGGGATATTGAATTATTTCAAATACAATTTACACTATTGCTACATCTGCAACTAATTTTACTTTTAATCTAATGAGATATTTGTTGGTTCTTGAGATTCGTAAGATCATTCATGAAGGGATAAATGTATCCCATTCTTCATTGATGAATGAGACAAAAAAAGTCATTAAGACCCCTACAACTGTTAAGGCTAGGTTAGATGCTGATGGTATTGATCTCTGTTACAATCCTATCTTTCAGTGGTGGACAGTTTGATTTCGGGCATATTGCTTCTAAAATTGCTCAGAATTTGTATTATGATTGAGAAAGTGTAATCATATGTGCGATTGGGTTATGTTATATTAGTTATTGTACAAATCTTGACAGGACTTTTCTGATTGATGCCAACTCAGTGCAGATTAAGGCTTATGAGGTTCTCATCAAGGTTCATGAAGCAACAATCGATGCATTGATGCCTGACAACAAATTGAGCGATGTATACCAAGAAGCCTTTTCAGTGGTAGAGATCGAAGGATGTTCCAGAATTACTGAGAAATCTAATACAAAGCCCGGGTATTGAAAGCTGGAATGGTTTTAAATGTTTCACTTGGGTACTCGTAAGCCCAAACCTCTAATACAAAGACCGAGAAATTTTCTCTATTGGTTCAGACACGGTTATTGTTGATGACGACCTTACTCAAGTGGATACTTCAACCAGCTCGAAAGTTGTCAAGGAAGTGGCAGTTTCAATAAAAGAAAAGCCAGTAGTCAAAGCTGAGATGGCCACCTTGGTTACTCAGGAAGAGCCGCAGCTCATAGTCGAGCCAATAAGGTTTCTGGACGAGCTAATTAATCTAGCCTCCATTTGATGGTCAGAAAAGAAATCTCTTTGGCTCTTTAGAAGCCCACGTTAATTGGTTTCTTTATTTTTGCCCGAGAACAGATGAGTGGATTCATATTTATGTATGAAAACATCAAGCATGCATCTTTTCAGCCTGCTGAGAAGGAGATCACTTTACTGTACTTTGACCAAAATGACCAGATCATGATAAGGAATAAGAAGAGCAATGATGCCCAGCTCTATATTGACGTAATCGATGTGGTCCAGACCCTGGGTGGGATTGAGGAAGAGCATGCTGGAGAGAGACTAAAAGAAGAAGATCAACATGATCCTCTGGAACTTTGTTGATCAACTGAATGACCTATGCGGGGCAGCAAATCAGGGTATTTGACCAGCCCTTGAGGGATCTTGGGTTCCACATAAGTCATCAGCTATCAACAAGGAGGCAAGTGTCTGAACCAATGATGTCAAGGATGTCGGCACCGATGTGCCCGCTCCCGACAGGGAGCAAAGGTTAGCCTTAGTTAAGACAAGTGTACACAATCCTCTTTGATTTGCAATAGTGGTTAATTTAGACAATGAGATCAATTTATTTTCCAGGTTTTTCTTATAGGATTTAAATAAGAATTAAGGGTTGATAAAGGCTATGTAATTCACTATTTATTCTCACTTACTAAAACTCGGATCTCTATTATCTTGTGGCTTAGTCATTTGATCTAGAGGGCGATTTTCTTGAAGTCATTTCTCTTCTCTCTAGTGGTTTTATCCATGACTGTCCTTTTTTTATTCATTCTCTTTCTGTATTCCATTGTAAACATGTGAAACACTGTGCTAATTTAATGACTAGCCACTTGACTAAGCATGGTGCTTCATCTTTTTCTCTTATAACTTGGTCTCCTTCGCCTCCCCCTTGATTGGAGAATAATTTAAACTTTGATGTTGCTGCTCTTCTGCAGCCCCCTTCAAGCTAATATATTTTTTCTTTTTACCAAAAATAAAAAATAAAAATCATCTTGTGGCTGTAGGTGGTATTTTGGAATCGTGTGAATCTGCATTATTTTGATCTTTTATATGCTTGTTAAGTTCTTTACTACTTTTTTATTGATCCTAATTGGTATGAGCCTGAATCCCACCAGATAGGATATCAGAGCTACCATTGATGCACCAACACATTGTTCATTTGAATTTCTTGGAGATTGAATGAAATTTTGCAATGTTAAAATTGATACAAACAAGATATCTGTGCAAGCTGATTTATACGCTAGTATTGATTTTTTCTGGAGCCCACCCAATGTTCATCTACGGTGCATTGATTTATTCACATGTAAAATTAACACTCCTTTTTTTCTAGCAAAATTGAAACTATTGTCTCCACGTAATTAGGGCTGTCAAATATTGATCTAATCATCTGTATTTGTATTAGATTTGATTAAGACGAATACGGATGCATCTATATCCGATTCATTTAAATATTTGATTCGTTTAACAAAGATTCGATGATAAATGGAATCAAATGTGGGTATGTATATATCCGCTTTAATTAATATTGGACTGTTTAAGTATTTATATAAAACTGACGCATATTGTGCTGGGTTAAATATGTCCAAAAAAATGCTCAGTTAAAAATGTAGGTACTCAAAACAAGACACCAAATTCAAAATTACATCATGTGACGATATCTTTAATACACACACACAAAGATATGCTACACCCAAAACAGTATGTTCCTCCATGCTCCTATACCGTGATGTTTGTTTTTACATACAAACACACACAAAAAAAAGGATATGTTACACCCAAAACAGTATGATTTGTTTTTATTTTTATTTTTTTGGGTATTAAAACAGTATGTTCCTCCTTGTCCCTACACCGTGATGTTTTTTTTTTGATGCTTTTTTAAACAAGGAACAAATGTTCATTTGAACACTTTTTTTTTATGGTTTTATCTTTATAAGTCCCATTTTATGGGCATCTATTTTTTCATTTGAAAACTCTTTTTACAGTTTAACCTTATACACCTCACCTTTTGTTAGTGGGGATTTGAGCTCATTTAGCTAAGTGAGCTGAACTCCCTAGGCTCAGCTTGCTAAACGCTCGGCTCATTAAGGGCCTTATGTACATGTACAATATATATTGATATTTAGTCTAAGTAACCATTATGTATAGTTATATGTAATAGTTATTTTTTTATATACTATATATACATATTTATTGAGTAACCATAAGGTTGGTATAATGTCACTCAATATATTTTATCAAAAAAAAAAAAAAAAAAAAGGAAAAAGCAATGAATTAAAAAACACAACACATGACACATTACATGTCAATTCAATTAACATACATTTACCCAAAATATTGGCTGTAGCACATATCATTATGTCACATATTTAGCTTTAACTTTTTTAAAATAATAAAAAATGAAAAAATATATGTAGTACATGAGACATTTATTATTTTGGTTGCCTTAAAAAAGAATAATACTTTTAAAATTTTGGTTGGTAAGCCCAATCAAAGCTGAACCGAGCTTTACCCTTAGATTCATTGCAAGCCAGAACTGAGCTTGGTCTGTGCTGGGCTTGTTGACTTCCCTACTTTTCGCTAGGGGTGTCAACGAGCTGAGCTGAGCTTTGCCCAGCCCAATTCAAACTTGTGAGCCAACCAGCTGAGTTAGGCTTGATTTAGGTTCAGCTAGGTCGTCAACTAAGAAAAAAAAACCAAGGTTTGAACATAATTATAAAATCTTGACATATATATATAATATATGCAAAATATATATAAAATCTTGACGAGCCAAGCTTTTAACGAGCTGATCTTGTTATAACTCGGCTCAGGCTTGCTTAATAAATGAACTCAAATAAAGGCTCAGCTCGGCTCACTCCAAAAAAACGAGCTTCAAATAATATTCAAACTCGGCTCATAACGAACAGAGAGTCGAGTTGAGTCAAACTAGCACGGCTCATTGACAGCCTATTTTCCCCTATCTTATAAGGGTACCTAGGTAAATACATAAGAATGAAAAGAAAAAAGAACCCAGGCGTTTAGGTAGGTTTGGGCGTCAGCAGTCAACGGCTGCGATTCACCGATTAAACCATTGTCTTCTTCTCGTGCCTGTAGGTTCTTCTTCGCTCAGCACAAAGTCTAAACACAAAACCCTAAACCCTAAACCCTCTCTCTACGTGTATTCTTCATCATGGGAGCTCAAGATTCAGGTTCCTCTTCTACAAATTACATCTCTTTCTTCTGTTAGATTTGGGATTTCTATTATATGTTTGATTGGTTGATTTGATTGTTATAGATAAGAGTGATGAAGATGGAGTGTTGGAAGAGGAGGAGGTGTATACAGCAGGTACTATCTCGAAATCTCGGAAAAAAGCGAGAGAACATATGAATCAATTACAAAGACTTCAAGAAAAGGTAGAGACTTTTTCTCCTGTTTATATTTATTTGTGTTTTATTTATTTAATTTATTTGAGCATGGATGAGGACATCCAATTTTCATTAATTTTTTTAGTAAGTAACTAAAGTATCTATCACTGTGGGGTGGTGAACAAGAACTTATTAAGCTGTTGAATGGCTCTTCTTGTGGCGTCTTGCAGGGATTGATACTCAAGAGTTGTGTTGGACTTTTTTTTTTTAATCAAGGGCTAAATTTCATATGAAATAATATCGAGTCAATATTTGGCAACTGGGTTTTAATCCTTTCTGATGTCAGTTCTAACATTTTTCGTTATTTTTTCCCCTTAGAAGGGTACAATTAGGAGCTATAAGTAAAATCTACTACGATGTAAAACAATCTATGTAATTAGCATATAAAAAGTCCTTCCTGGTGCAAAGTGTATCCTTTTATCCGAAATGTTGAACAATTTGAGGAAGCAAGTAATTTAGGGTCATGATTCTTCCCGTGGAATGTAATATGCTGAACTTGAAGCAATCAGTGCAATCAAGTTGAAAATAATTTCATTAGTGCTACAGTAAAGCTTCTCTTCAATTCTAATCCCAGCATTTTAATGCAGGCTGATTGATACAACATACAATGGAGAAAATACCAAAATTTATTTAGTATATCCTAAGAGGCTCAAATACTTGTTAAAATAGAAGTGTGGAAGCAAAATAACTCAAGGTTTGAATTTTAAACACCTCAAGTAGCCACGAAATAAGAGAACAAGACATAGAATCACAAAATAGACTTTAGAAGAATATAAAATGAAAAGATGAATAGAAAGATAAAGACCCAAAAGGGTATTTATGTAATTTTGGGAAGATTCTAAAAATTACCAAAAGCTCTTTTGATGCATCAGAAAATTTTAAAACTTTTATAGTGGATTCTGACATGTACAAAGGTTCTACCGTGTTCAAATTTCATAGAATTCTGACAAGTTTTGATAGGTAAAATCATGAAAATTCAGAAAATTGAAGGTTCTTTAACGGAGGATTCAACACTTGAACATGAAATATGAGAAAAGAAAGAAGAAGAATAACAATAGAAAGAAGAATAAGAGAGTAGTATAGAAAGAAAGAGAAAGCTAAGAAAAGACTAAGAGATAAAGAGAAAATAGAGATATATCTTGAAAGAGAGAGGGAGCCTGCGGCCATGGTTCGAAAGATCGGCTGATCTGGCTTGGGATTAGCCGGATTGGATCTGGATCGCTGGTCCTTGATCCTGATCCTGATCCCAAGCTTGGATTGGTTAATCCTTTCAATGGATTGCCTGAACCCAATTCTTGTAAGGATTGTCCGATCCAACTCGTGTGATCCGGGACTAGGCGATCCGTAATGGATCGAGCGGTCCTTCAATTCATATGTCTGATCTCGAGCCTGATCCCAAATTTTTGATCTATGCCTGCGGTTGCACCTATGGAAGAAGAAGAGGGGAGTCGTGAGTGACATCAACCCTTGGAGAAGGAGAGAGAAACCAGATCCATGACCTATCTTGGGAACACCTAATTCAACAAAAATTTTAATAATTTTTCACCATAAAATTAAAATTATGGGAGAGGGGTGACCTTTAAAAATAGGCTTACAACTTTAAACAATTTTTTTGTGGGATAATACACAACTTTAAACAATTGCAAAGTTGTTAAATTTAGAAACTTTCTAAAAATCCTAAACTTGCTCGCCAAGTTTTTAAAACATAAAACTTGCTAAAAACTTACTTGAAAAAAATTAAAACTACTAAAATGTGTGGGAATAAGAGGTCAACCAGCACATTAGTGGGCCCTATCCTTTGACTTATTATCCCAAAACACTATTTACATCATTCACTAATACGTCTTTAGTAATTTGGTCATAACTTTCTCAAATCACCTTGGATTTGTGTAATCCTGGTCTCGTTAGAAAGGTAACTGAATTACCTATTTAATGACAAAATAAGCCAAAGGGGTAAGTTTTGACCATAAAAAATTTGGGCTAAAGGTTAGTGACGTGAGTACTCTTTAAAAAAAACCAACAAAATCATGGCACTATTGGCCTTATTACATGGACACATAAAATGTTGTACTCCACCCCTCTCACTTACAAGGCTCTAAATAACCCCACATAACATGTATACTTAAATCTAGCCCTCTTGTGGGGCGGCACATACATAAGTCTCTTTGTGTTGTCCATATCATTGATCTAGCTCATCTTTTTTTTTTTTTTTAAATTTCTTGTAAACTAACACTATCAGCCTAAAATGTTCATATTTGAAACTCATTAAATCCAATCCATCAAGCCCAAGGAAAGACCTATGAGTCCATGGTTCCACTAGTTTGTATTATCAAGGCTCTTGATTATTGTGTTTCGATGCATTTATCCAAAAAACATTATTGTGTTTCGATGCTTCCATTAATTTACTGAATCCTATTTCTCATAGTTCCATAATTCTCATTCCCTTAATCTTAATGGTTGTTTTTTTTTTTTTTTTTTAAGAAAAAAATTTATTAAGAAAAGGGAAGAGAATTCCCAAAAGAATCAATACAAAGCAAGAGAAAGAAGGAGGCAAAGGAAGAAGAGAAAAAAGAAAAATGACCCGCCCCCCCTAGGAACCATCCCCTATTAGAGAGGGTTACAACTGATAACCCCATCCCAATCCTTACAAAGGTCGCTTGCCCTTAGGCCCCCATACCCTTTACAAAGGGCAGCCCAATATAATATTATCTCTTTAACTCTTTTGTAAACCTAGAATAAGGGCTCAACATGACCCCTATTATTCCACTCCAACCAAATAAACCAACACACCGCCGCCGGGACTAACCTCCAGATCCTCTTGCCACAAGGGGAAAAAACCTTGTATCTTCAAGCTACTAGGAGAGATCACTGGTCCCGTGGAGGAACCCACCACATGTCAAAGTCCCTGAGGATCCCAAACCAGACCTCCCAAGAGAAGGGACAGTGCAAGAGAGTGTGATCCACAGATTCCCTATCTTCCTTGCAAAGGCTACAAAAGTTGGTAAGGATGAGAGCCTTTCTCCCAAGCACATTGATCGTGGAGATCTTACTAAGAGAAGCCACCCGTATGAAGAACCAGATTTTTGGAGCAACCGGGGAGTACCAAATATCCTTCCACAGGAGTTGGAAGTCGGTCAGCTTCCCAAAGCAATGGATTCCAGATCTCACATTGTAAACCCCATCAGGGCTACCCAACCAAAGCTTCCTATCCTCCTGATCTTGCCTTACAATTGTGGACTCCAAACTCCCGAACAACAAAGCAATAACTGGCATTTCCTAATGGTTGATTTTAGTCACCATTTCTTTGAATTATATCTTCCCATGATAGTTCCTACATCAATTTGGTATTAAAGAGCATTATAACTATTGAATTAAAGAAATTTTCTGGTGTGCTTACTTTGAGATCTTTTGAAGCTGAAAGTGTAGAGAAGAACATTATATCTATTGTGGTGACATGTGAAGATAAAGGAGAGGATAGGTAGGTTGTGGGATTTCCTGCTAGTTCTAAGTCTAAGAGACAAATAGCAGGTGTACTTGATTGAGAGCTAATTTTATAGAGAATGATAGATCTCAAAAATTTATTGCTGTGTTGAGAGTCTTGGGACACCATAATTCCTATTGTCTTGAATCATTGTGGCTGATTTCTATAAGATCAAGGTCATTCAAGGAAGAAAGCTTGGGTTTCTACACGGGTGCTAAGTGGGGCCCACAAGAGGTTCTATGATATACATTGAAATTGGTAGACGGTTTAGAAGGAGAAAGAGAATACATGCCTTGTGGCTGATTTGTAGTGTTTTAATTATTTATTATTATTATTTGGGTTTTGAAATTATTCAAAGTCTTCAAAAGATTCTATGTAAACAATGTTTCAGTAATTTTAGCCTAAAATAAAATTTTGTTTTGCCATAGAAGTTAGTTTAGTCAATTTTGTTTTTGTTTGGATATATTTTTTAATCAAGTTGGGGGGATATTTTTTTTTTTTTTAATTCCAAATAAAATTTTTCTTATGTTTAGTCAACAAAATTAAAGTAGGGTTTGTTTAGAAATCCAATTTTTGTCACTTTTCTTTAGGAATTATTTTTTGGGGTCAAAACTTATCCATTAACTTAATTTTGGTGCTATTGAAAATCTATTCATTTACCTATCCAACGAGTTCATGATTTTAAATATCTAATATGATTGGGATAAGTTAGAGCCAAAATAGTTGCAGGTTTTCATTTGGTGACATGAATCATCTATTTTAGAATTGTATTTTATATTTAAGAGTTTAAAGTAGTCTATAAATATGGAGGAAATGGAGTGGTGTAAAAATGGATATTTAATGAATATAGTTTATGCTCTAGTATTTTTTTTTGATGAATAATCAAAATCAGGTTTCTTGGTGGGAGACAAGGGTTGCAAGATTTCTCATCTTCAATTTGCGAAGGACACTATGATCTATGATGCGGATGAATTTCAGATGGGGTATTTGAGATGTATTTTATGAGGCTTTGGGGTAATGTTGGGGTTAAACATCAACTTGGGTAAAAGTGAGTTATTCAATGTTGGGGATGTGTTGAATATCAACAGTCTAGCATGGATCATGGGTTGGAAAATTGGTACTCTCTCGTTGGGCATCTTGGTTTTCCCTTGGGTGCAAAGTTTTAAGTCTAAAGAAGTGTAGAATTTGGTAATTGAAAGAATTACATTGAGATTAGATTTGTGGAAAGCTAAGCTTCTTTTGAAAGGTGGCAGATTGACCTTGCTAAAGGCCACCTTGGCATCCATCCCTAACTACTATCTCCCACCATCCTGGGGTCGGAGGCCGTAAAATTGAAGTTCTCTTTTGGAAGTTTCTTTGGAATGATGTGGAGGATCTTCATAGGTATCATTTGGTGGATTAAAACTCCATATGTCGGCCTATGTGTGATGGTGGTTTGGGGTTAAGATCAATTAGGGATCACAATAGGGTGTTGTTGGTCAAATGTCTTTGGAGATTTGGGAACGAGCGAGATTGTTGCGGACAACTTCTTTAGGTTAGTCTATGTGCCACGCTAGAAGATGGCTAGATTTAAAGCCATATAATTTTTTTATTTTTAAGGTTTTGTTTGCATTAAAGAGGTAGAAAAATAAGGCAAAATATTGCCAAGACCTTAGGGATTTTTAGGAGAGTTTATTTAGTTTTCTAATGTTAAGAATTTAAATAATGGGACCCACAAAAGCTTGTTGGTCATGTAAATCTTAGAGTCCTTATTGAACTTTGAAATTTTGACTCTATGGGGCCCACATCAAGTTTTTTTAGAGGTAAAAATCAAATTTTATTGAAAAGTGAAAGAAAGAGAATGCAACCAACTCACCAAGCCGGTGAAGAGGGAAGATAAAACAACAACAGAAAAAAAAATCCAGCAAAATAAAGGAATTACAACTCCTCACACCAAAAAAGCTCCCACTCCCTTTCATCGAATCCCGTCCGAACAAAAATCCAATTGAACAAGAACCTATAAATAGAAAGGGACAACTCCACCTGATTCTTTTGCTTTCCCTCGAAAATCCTAGCATTTTTTTTCTTTCCACAAGCTCCAACATATTGCACCTGGAAGAGCTAACCAAATTGCCAAGGGAAGATCCTCTAAATCAGAAATCCACCAACCTGAGACCAACTCACAAAAGAGATTAGGGAAAATCCAAGAAACCTGAAAATGAGTGAGAAAGAAAACCCAAATTGCATTTGCCATAGCGCAATGAATAAAGAGATGGTTAACAGACTCCTCCTCCCTCAAGCAGAGGTAACACCTATTTGCCAAATTCCAGCTTTTACTTTGTAAATGATCTAGAGTGAGAATTTTATCTAGAAACGAAGTCCAAAGGAAGAAAACAACTTTCAAAGGAATCCCAGGATTCCAAATAGTTTTATGGGGAAACTCAATGGCCCGATTCCAAACCATTTCCAGATATAGGGACTTGGAAGAAAATACTCCTTATTCAAAACCCAAAGCCAATCATCCACCAAACTATTATTAAGTTTTGTACCAGTAAGCACCTTGAGAAGACTACACATCTCATCCATTTCCCAATCATTAAGATTTCGCCTGAATCTAAGACTCCAACAATTCCTATCAAAATAAAAAACCTCATTCACCATACCACCTTGATCCAAAGCCAACCCAATAAAACGCTAAAAGAATCCTTCAAAGGAACATCCCCCACCCACCTATCCTCCAAAAACTTAATCTCCCTAGTGGACCCCACCTTGAGACAAATGTGATTCCAAAACATATCCCTTAATGCACTAATAGACTTTCACACCCCACAACCATATCTAACACACACCACATTAGACTCTCAACGAGAATTTTTCCTAAATCTGGCCACCACCACCTTGCGCCAAAAGCTCTCATTCTTAGACCCAAATCTCCAAAGCCATTTAGCCAAAAGAACCCTGTTATGATTCTTAATAGACCTCACCCCAAGACCCCCACAATCCATCGGACGACACAAAATTCCAATCCACTAAATGATATCTATGTAATTCCTTGGCATCATTCCATAGGAAATTACGTTTCCATTTTTCTAGCCACAGATGACGGAACTGTGAAAAGAGAAAGATAATAAATGAGAATAGAGGCCAAAGTTGCCTTCAACAACGTCATTCTACCACCTTTAGACAACAAAGCTGCTTTCCAAGAATCTAAACGCAGAGAAATCCTATTCATCACAGGCTTTAGATTTATAAGGAGCACCCAAAGGAAAACCAAGATATGACGTTGGGAGAACCCCAATTTTACAGCCCAAAATCCAAGCCAAACTGTCAACATCACTACCCTCCCCTACTTGAAACAATTCACTTTTGGCCATATTAACATTCAGACCAGACACCACTTAAAAGTAATTCAAAATGCATCTCAAGTAGCCTAATTGACCAATATCTGCATCACAAAAAATCATAGTATCATCAGCAAACTACAAATGAGACACTCTGCATCTACCATTCCTAACCAAAAAACTAGAAATAAAATCCACTTCCACATTTCTAAGCATTTTACTGAGAACTTCCGACACCATGATAAAGAGGAAAGGCGATAGGTAAGGCTGGCCCGAGCCCGACCCGAAATTTAGCCCAAAAGACCCGGCCCAAGCTAGGCCCGATAAGGGCCTGGGCCCAAGTTGAACGCCCGAACTTTATTAGGGTCAGGCTCGGGCTCACCTCGGCCCAGCCCAAGGACTGGCCTGAAGCCCGAATTATATAATTAATGTAAATATATATATATATATATAAGTATACATATATACATGTATGTATATGTGTATGTGTGTGAAGAAAATGTTTTATGATAAAAAAATATCTTTAGTGTAGATGGTAAATTATAAGTTGACATGGATGTGTTGAGGGTTAAAAACGTCCACAAAAGAGTTGAAATGAAAAAGTAGGTGTCGAAAAAGAGACATCAAAGATTGTGTTTTTTCTAAATTAATGGGCTATGGGCTATCCCGAGCCCGGCCGGAAGCCCGATAAAATAACTAGGGCCGGGCTTGGGCCTAAAGTTTCTAAAAAAATTTGGGCCCGACCTTGGCCTGAGCCCGAAATTACTATGGTGGGCCAAGCCCCGGGCTTACCTCGGCCCGGCCCAAGCCCAGCCCATGCACACCCGTAGTATTAATAGAGGTGGGAACGTTTTAGATGAAAATGAGAGGGAGAGATTATAGGAAAGAGATAGAAAGAGAATGATAAATTAGGAATGATTTTAGGGGGTATGTTTTAGGAAAATTAAGGAACAAAAATTTAGACTATTGCATGTTGATATATTTTAACTTACTGTAAATGATCTTGACTTGGGTCATTGACCTCTCCCATTTTCAATGAGTTTGTGTCTATTGAAAAAGGCTCCCTGTTGCCAGAGGAATGAGCCTCAGTTCCTCCTCAGATGTGGCTATTGCCATCCCAACAAATCAAGATCAAGCCCCAAGTGTTGGTTATTGCAATCCCCTTAAACTTGATTGATGCAACACAATAGGGAAAATACCAAAACTTGATGTAGGATATCCCAAGAGTTTCAAATAATTATTAGAGTATAAGTGCGGAAGCCAATAAATTAAGAATTCAAAGTTTAAAACTTTAAGTAGCCACAAAATGAGAAAAACAAAGAATAAAACAACAAAAAGTTTAGAATGATATAAGATGAAAAGAAAGAAATGGAAGAAAAAGACCCAAAAAAGTATGTTTGTAATTATTGATACAAATTTCAAAAATTATCAAAATGCCCCTCTAACATGTTAAGAAATTCCAAAAATTTTATGATAGCTTCTAATGTGTGTAAGGGTTATACAAAAGTTTCATGATATTTGGATAAAATTTGATAATCCAAATCATAAAATTTCATAAACTTGCAAAGATTTTTTAATAGAATTTTATGAAATTAGAAACGAATCTTTGAATTTTAAGGGAGAAGAAAAATGAGAGTATGATAGACATAAAGAAGGAAAGATAAGAGGAGATTAAGAGAAAAAAGAGAAATATAAGAGATATATCTTGAAAGAGAGAGGGAAGGTAAGAGATAACCCACATAGAAAAAGGGGAGCCTAGGAGATGGCATCAATCTTTGGAGAGAAGAACATGGTCACATCTATACATTGGGACACCACTTAATAATTCAACACATTCTTCATTGTAAAATTATAAGGCAGGGGGGGTGCCTTAAGAAAATTATAAAATTTAGAAACTTCCTAAAAATCCTAAATTTGTTAGCCAAACTTTCTAAACATAAAACTTTCTAAAGAATTACTTACCTAAGATAAAAACTATTTAAGAGTGTGGGAATTAGGGGCTGCCAACTAGCACATTATTGGGCCTTACACTTTGACTTATTGACCCAAAACATTATTCACGTCATTCACTGATACCCCTTTAATTAGTAATTTGATTATAACTTTCTCAAATCACATCGGATTTATGCAATCTTGGTATTGTTAGAAAGGTACTTGAATAACCTATCTAATGACACCAAAATCAAGCCAAAAGAACAAGTTTTGACCATTGAAAACTTAGATTAAAGGTAAGTGATATGATTATTCTATAAAAAAACCAACAAAATTTTGGAACTATTAATCTATTACGTGGACACATAAAATGTTGTAATCCCTTTTACAAGAACCTAAATAACTCCACATAACATGTACACTTAAGTCTAGCTTTCTTTTGGAGTGACACATACATAAGTCTCTTTGTGTTATCTGCATCATTGATGGTCCTACATAGATCATCAACCGATAAAATTTGTTAAGAAAGAGTTTGTTGTTATATTTTTGATAACTGGTTCAATAGGTTAAGTTCAGTCCAAGTAAACTGTTGATGGAGTTGTGATAAGGTGTCGTGAGACTAGATATCAATCAAGAATTTAGACAAAGCTGAAAGGAGAGATAAAAGAGAAGAAATTCTTTCTTGTGAAGTTGTATAGCCCTACCCCCTCTACTTGTATTTATCTAATGTTGTGATTAAAATGTTATATCCCTATTTAGACATCCCTTGATAAACATAGGGTTGTGATGCCTAAATAGGTACCTTTATTGAGAAACATAAACATAGGTTGCGTTTGGTACCGCTCCTGCGGATTTGGCCATAGAATCTTGATTTTGGATTATGCCAAGAATGTATTCTTTGGAGTTAATTCCAGAATCATAAAGGCATTTGATTCGACAGAAAAAAAAAAAAAAAAAAAAAAATCGAAATCTAGATGAAGAAGTAGATTTGACAAAAAGAATTAAGCGAAAGAATTAGAGAATCAACATTTTATAGCTCTCAAAAAGCAATTCCATAATAGATTTTTGGTGAAAAATCTGTGGAGCAATCTTAATGTTACCAAACGACCTTTTTAGCTCTTTTGGATTCTTTGGAATTGAGAATCCAAGAATCACTCTTTTGGAGTGTTACTAAACCCATTCATAGGCTCTTCCTAACAGAGATGCTTATGGTTTCTCATGGATCATGACCACCCATCCTTGACTCCTTGTGGATCTACAGAACTGAAATCCATTGACCTCGTCCTTAGTCCTCACATTCCGTTTTAGAATTTCAACGGGTCTATGATTTACTGAAGAATGCGACAATGATGATCCTTTTGTTGTATTATTTGTAATGGTAACCTTTATGGCACCACTCAACCCTCGAAATAATTCTAGAAAGAATGGGACATGAGAACCAGTATGAATATTACTATCGCTGCTGCAGCCCTCGTGGTCCTTTGTGCCCTCAGCATGTTGTTGCTATGTGATATGCACATAGGTTGACACATGGTTTGTTTTGAAAATTTTTGGATTTATTTAAATTGAACTCTTTTTTGGCGCTTTTAACTCTATACACACCATGTGTCAGGCTATGGTGTGGTGTGCATCACACAACCACATAGACTGTGGGCACGAAGGACCCATACTCTTGCCGTAGGTGGCATCACTGGCCCCGGTAAACCTATTCCTAGAAGTTTGTATTAGAACCTTCCAGTAAGATGACTTTGTAGATCCCAAGTGTCACACAAGCTAATGCACATGGGCCAAGAAAAATATAAGCTGTGAATTTGATACAAATATTTTCTTAATGTTCCTCGCTTGAGATGCCGTATGCTATACTTTGCTTTACTTTAGCAAATAATCATTGTATTAGGCCACATTTGGTAACACTCCAAAAGAGATTCTTGGATTCTTAGCTTAAAAGAGTGATTTCTTAAAAAATATCGTTTGGTAATTTCAGTTTCTCCTCACAAATTCTAATCCCAAAATTCGTTTTGGAATAACTTTTTGAAGGCAAGAAAAAGTAGTTTCTCCAATTCCAACTCCGGATTCTCTTTTATTTTTTGTTGCTGATTCTATTGGTACTTCATCATCAACATCATCATTATTAAGATTCCAGTTTTTTTTTTTTGTCAAAATAAAAAATTACCAAACCAAACGTATTTTTGATTTCAAAATTGACTCCAAAGAATGCATTTTGGTGGAATCCAGAATTAGGAATTGAGAGCTAAATTCATGGAGTGTTACCCATATGCAGCCTTAGTCTGTGCAAAGTTTAGTATTAGGAGCTTGTTACAGTTTCTATGATGTTGAAGCCTTTTACCTTATTTTTTTGGAATGTGTTACTGTGTTTACACGACGGATTGGTTCCAATTACACATTACAATGTCTTTTGGAAATTAGAATGGGCTTTGAAAACTTTTGTGAACGAGGCTATACCCTCTCCTGTTGGCTAAAGTCTTGTTAACGTCTTACCCCTATTTCAAAGTGCCACATGTGATGAAGAAAAATAAAAAAATGAAGTGTGTCATTCATGTATTTTAATTTGTTTTGCCACAGGTCACTCCAGAATAGGAAAACCGTTAACAATACTTTAAGCAGACTAGAGAGGTTCTTGCATGTATGCAAGCACCTTGGTTCTCTTTTCCACTTTGATTTGGTCTTATTCTCATCGTCTAATATGGGAAGGATTGTTGGGAAGGTGTCTCAAATTCAACTCAAGATGCAATTTGGAGAAAAATCTAAATGACCCATTTAATGGGGAACAGTAAGTAAAGCAATTTTTTTTACCTGATTTGGGGTCCAACCGAACCTGCGCAGAGAATAGAGTTTTTCATGGGTTATATGGGACTTTCTTGGGAACTTTGCCACTGACTTTTTGTAATCTCTTATTCTTCATTTATAGTGAAATTCTTTATCCATTTTCGCTGGTGGATATAAGCTTTAAGCTTATTTTATTTATTTTTTAGTAATAGAAATTATATATTAAGGCCAGAAAGAACCCTAAGCATGAACAACATCGTGTGGCAGCGTATCCTCAAACCAAGAGGAGAGGGGAGAGGGTGGGGGAGGACGTGAGACGCAACTAGGTGGGCACCCTGGTTACGAGTTCTCTTGACCCTAGTAAAGAAGATTTCATCAAAAAGAGTGGCCAATACCTAGGGCTGTAAACGGAGCGGATTCGGATCGGATATATGTATATCCGATTTCCGATCCGATTAAATTTATGTGCATCCGATATCTGATCGGATATCAGTCGGATGTTTAACAAACGAATTCGAATTCGATTACATAATCGGATTTCGGATACATATTCGGATATCCGGTTAGTTGGATTTAGCATATATATATATAATTGTATAGAAATATAATATTTAATCGGATCGGATGTGTATGCATCCAATTTCGGTTCGTTTAATAATCGGATATCTAATAATTGGATCAGATTTTAAACGGAGTCGAATATATGAGCATCCGAATTTGCTTTTATCGAATCGGATTCGAATCGGATTCAGATGCTTAGCCGGATAATTGACAGCCCTAGTGGCGGGATTTGGTAGGACTCCTAAAGTCACCATAAGTAGGACTGGCATTAGGGGCCAACACATCAACACTGAAAAAGTGATTTACTTTTCGGGGATGCTTTTCACTTTTTGGTGCTGATGTGTTGGCTCCTAATGTCAGTCCTGGGCTTCACATGAAATAAAATGGGCAGGATTTTGAAATTTTAACAATGTCCCGCCCATCTTATTCCATTTGAAGTCTCACGGTGACCTGGATGGGAAATCCTAGACACAAGTTACAGAACATTTTTACCGTCTATTTTCACACGCACAGACATTGAACTGAACTTTGCCTTTACATTGTGTATTAATGCCAGGCAAAGGGTGCCTCATAAGGTTAGGAAGGGTGTCAAAATAAATACACGATAAATAAGTACTATTTATTTACTAAAATGCCATCTGTTGGTACCATGTCATGTGCTGCCCCTAGCTTTGTACTTGTGTGATTTCATCACGTTTTAAAAGTATATACCAAAGGATTGAAAAAAAAACAAGCCACCAGAGCGAAGAACTGTCTTATGGATTTGGTGCATCCCCTTAAAGAACACCTAAGGTTTTCCCTGCATGATGCAGGGGTGGACACGTTAAAGCTGAAAAGTAAAAAATCACTAAATCACTTTTTTTGGTGCTGATGTGTCCGTCCCTGCATGACTGACCTTAAGCAATTCTCTTGGCTGGGATTTGGTGTACCCCTTAAAGTGTCCCTAACGTCGCCCCTGCATGAGAGGGTTCATATCATGTTGAAAAGTGATTTATACATTTTGGGGTGGGTGTAAATCATTTCTTGACGTGATGTGTCCCGCTACATGCGGGAGGAGACGTTAGGGACACTTCAAGGAGGCACACCAAATCCTGGGGTCCCCCACCAAGCCAGGTTGTTCGCCAAACTAAGCCTGCCTCGTAGCCCCCAGCTGAACATCACCATTACTTGTCTCTTCTTTATTCTTCTTATTCTGATAGTTGTTGTTGCCGGTGAAGGATGATCTCCATTTAAACTTATCAAACAACATCTCCATCTCTTCCAGACTTTTCCCCTGTGTTTCCGGTAAAAACGTATAGAAGAACAACCACCCCACCGTCGCTATTCCGGCGAACAAGAAGAAGCTCCCACCGATGGTTATGGCCTTGTACAACGATATAAACGTCATCGATATAACCCCACTCGTCACTCTGTTCACAGCCACTCCAAGGCTCACCCCCTGCGCCCGCAGCTTCAACGGGAAGATCTCCGGCGGGTACACCGCCGTCACAGGCCCCAACCCAATCGAGAAGAACGCCACGTACGATAAAACCATCGCAATACACAGAGCAATAGCCCATACCAGCTTCTCTTCCGAATGATCCACCACCGTCAACCCGAATCCGAGTATCACCCCTGACACAATCATGCCCCCAACACTACTCAGAATCAACTTTCGCCGTCCGATCCTGTCCAATAGAAAGGTTGCTACTAGTATGAAACAAGTCTTGACAAATCCGACGGCCACCGTCGCACCCAGCTTCTCGTTTTTCTTAGTAATTCCGGCCTTCTCGAAGATTCGTGGGCTGTACAGCACGATCGCGTCTATCCCGGAGGCTTGTTGGAAAAAATGTATCCCGAGAGCTGCCGTTAAGACTCGCCTGACGGACGGCGTCGGGTGGACGAGAAGCTCCTTCCACACCGCTTTCTCGTTGCTCCGTTTCGGTACCGGGACGATTTCGTCCTTGCAATCGTCTGGTATCCCGGCGGACGCTTTGATGTCGGCTAGTCGCAACTCCGCCTCCTTTTTAGAATCGGAGGTTTTGTCGAGTACTCGCTTGGCATCGCCGAGTCGACCCTGCATGACCAGCCAACGCGGTGACTCGGGAATGATGAGTACACCGATGATTAAGAATACTGAAGGAATCGCTCCAACTCCGAGCATGAAACGCCAGCCGAGGTGAGTTGGTAATCCGGCGAAGGCGTAGTTGGAAACGTAGCCCAGCAAAATTCCGGCGTTAATGAAAACTTCGTGAAATGATGTCAAGAATCCTCGAGATGAGGCGGGTGCGACCTCGGCTATGTAGACCGGAGAGATCATTGCAGCGTAGCCCAAGGCAATACCGGCGACGAATCGACCCAGCATGAGGAAGGCGTAATTTGGGGCGAAACCCATGACTAAAGCTGCTAGGAAAAAAATAACAGCCGCAAAAACTATGGTGTAGCGACGTCCGATCCAATCGGAAGTTTTTCCGGCGGCTGCTGATCCGATTAGAGAGTAAAGGTTTAGAATCCCCGCTAGGATTTCTACTTGCGTGTCGCTTATTTTCAGGTCCTCTTTGATGAAAAGTATGGCTCCACTCATCACCCCAACATCTAATCAACTCGGAGGAAAAAAAAAAAAAAAAGGTTAGGGATCTTTATAATATAAAATATAAATAAGACGGTAGAACCCAAAAATAAAAAGAAAAATCTAAGAACAAAAAAAAAAAAAAAAGGAAAAACAATCAATTCTTCTGTGTCTAAGGATTAAAAAGGCAAAGACACTAACCATAACCCATTATTATGGAAGTCATGGAAGCCAAAATAGAACAAAGAAAAGCGAACTTGTTTCTATGGAGCTTTTCCGGCGAAGTAAACTCCGGAACAGGATTCTCAGATTCGCCTGAGTATTCATTATCTTTAATTTTCTGGTCAGCCATTTCTCTTTCACAGAGACACAGAGAGAGAGAGAGAGAGAGAGAGAGAGAGAGAGAGAGAGAGATTATTGCTTCTAGGCTACTAGGGAGGATTCATGTAACCATCACCAGTAGTAGCATTCCTGTGGACTGTAAACTCTGAAGTCTCAACAGCTTAAATAGACTCGAGCTTACATCATAGACACCATGGCCTCACGTAACCCTTCACTCATTTCCTCATGTTTTAGAGGAAGCAAAGAGAATCCTCTACTGTAGATTAAAGTGTAGTAAAAGGTAAGACCATCTTCAATGTGACACGTATCAATATCCACTAGGATTTATTGGGTATGACGCATGCCACACTATAAGATGCAGTAAAGGATTTGCCCCCTGATGAAAGTGTTAAAATTACGGTAATAATGTAATATCATAGCATCGGAAGCTGAAATGACGATAACGTACCTTAACTTTTTTATGATGACGAGGGAGCTGATCTAAGATTTTGTCCCAAGGTTCCTCAACCGGACTGGAAATCGGACCAATTGTTTTAAAATGGATCGAAGCGGTTCAAACTTCACAATTACATTTTTTACTGCAATACCTTGCAGTTGGCCACAGGGATCGTCTGTCCATAAATAAACTTGTGGGCTTCTGAGGACGTACACATACCAAAAAAAACAAAAAAAAAAAAAAAAAAAAATAGAATTTGCTAAAGCGCTTTTATTATAGGGAAAATGAAGAACTAGGACCTCGGCTGCACATGGGTGGTGAAAAAGGGAACCACCAGGAAAAGTGAATCACTACTAGTGTTTTTTCACTTTTTCCACTCACATGTCACCCAAGGTTCTGATGCTTCAGTTTTGCTACAGTAAAAGTGCTCAAAAAAAAAAAAAAAAAAAGTGTTTTTCATTATTTTGGGGCATGTGTATTTCTCCATAAGCCCACAAGACACAAGACGATCTCAACGGTCCATATCCCTGGTAAGTTATAATGCATCTGCTTGTAAAATAAGAACATTCTATTGAATGGAACTACCTAAGGGATTTTTTCGTTTAATATACAGAAAATCAACTAGGAGATTATTGACCAAAATTTGGATTGAAAAGATTAGATAAATAATTCCATGCAAGTTCTATTTTCTTTTAGCATGGGGAAATTTTTTCAGAAAAGCTTTATAGATAATTCCATGCAATTTCTATTTTCTTTTAGCATAGGGGAAAACTTTCAGTAAAGTTTAAAAAAAAAAAAAAAAAAAACCAGCCTATCATGCTAAGTTTTAGAGTATCCATCCTTTAGGGGAAGACAATGACCCCTGCTGGTTATGGTGTGGCCTCCTACTGAGATGTCACATGTTTAATCCCGTCTAACAGTACACATGATGAGTTGTTGGGGTCGAGACTAATGTAATGTACCTATCACCCCAGGACCAATATTTTGTGGTTCTGCGACTAAATAATAATGTTGGATTGGTAATATCATGCATAGGAGTGAAAATATCACAAACCTTTTCCAAGCAAAGATGGCAACAACAATAAATTAAGATTTGATTTACAACGAAGTAAGATTTGTGTAAAAGGAATGGCCCATATAAATTTCGAGTTCAATCAGGAGTGCTTCCACTGGTCTCATTAAATCTTTTTTCATAGTAACAAAGATCCATAAATATTACTAATTTAACTATCGATTGGATATAAATAGGATTGATGGTGGACGATTAATTACCAAAAAACATGGAAGGTCAAATGGATTTTTTTGGATAAAAAAAAAAAAAAAAAAATCAGCCTCCCTACCCCCCATAACAAAAAAAAAAAAAAAAAAAACAGCCTCCTATTGGATTCAACATCTCTGATGAAAATATTAATACCAATCAAGATATCACGGGATTCAATTATAATTGATTTTGTGTAAACACAAGAATTTACAAATCAAAAATAAAAAATAAAAAACAAAATGGTCCTGTCAGGTTACTCTCATATCATATTGGAATCCACCTCCATACAAAATTGAACTCGTATTGACACAAGATTATTTAACTCAAATTCGATAGGTAAAAAGGACATATATGGTATTTAAAAGTTTTCATGTTGAAGTCTCTATTTTTTCACGTTTGTTTGTTTGTTTGATCTAAAGATCTGCTACACCCAAAACAGTATGTCCCCTTGTATCCCTACCCACAAAAGGTCAAGTGTATAGGCTTAAAACTGTAAAAACAAATTTTAAATGAAAAAATAGGTACCTATAAAAATGAGGTTTTTGGGTTAAAACCATAAAAAAGTGTTCCAATGAACATTTTCTTCTTATTTTAAAAGAGGCACCAAATTCAAAAACCATCATGTGTTAGCTTGTGGTGTGGGGACATGAAAGAACATATTGTTCTGGATGTAGTAGATTCTTTCCCTTTTGTTTATTGTCCAACGAATGGGTTGAATCAGGTCAACAAGATTTTGAATCATCTCAAGTCTAAATGGACAGATATCACACCATTACCAATCAGTGCATAACATGTGACCTAACAAAGGGTATTTAGGTCAATATATATGGATCAAACGAGGGTATTTCAGTAAATACACAATAAATAAACACTTGTATATTTATTAATGTATCCTTTGTTAGACATTGTGTCACATCCAGAGACTGGTGTGGTATCTGTTCATTCAGACTTGAGTAGTTTGTTCATTAGCCACAGTAACAGATTAGTTAAATGGTTCGTTGGGTCCAAGTTCCGAACCGTGATTTGACAAAGCATCCGGTCATTATGGTTGAGTTTGGTAACTCTCCCAAATTTCATCTCCCACTTCCTGATTCTTGATTTCACCAAGAATGCATTCTTTGGAGTGAATTCCAGAATGAGAAACATGTTTGGTTGGGTAGA
>JAOXJP010244076.1:0-22838 GCA_025762735.1 Platanus orientalis | reverse complement strand
GGTTGTAGGTTCATAGGAAGATTTGAGAAAAATGATTCTGAAAGAGGGGCTACATAGATTGGCTGCATGGTATTTTTGGGTGACATGAAAGGTGATTCTGGTGGTGGTCTAGGGATAAAGGATGAGGATGTCGTTGGTGAAGTAATGGGGTTTGGTGTAGGTGTGGATGATGAACCTTCGAGTGATCTTAACTGGTTTTGAAGATGTCGCCTTTCTGCTTCTTTGAAGCAATCTGCTAAGATGCCACTGAGAATTCTTTAACAGTGGTGGCTATTGTATACAGTTCATTTTCAAGCTTCTGAATTCTTTGCTTGACTTCTACAATAAGATCCTCTATTATAGCAAGTCTTCTGTCAACCTTCTGAGACATTTCTTCTTGGCCTTTAAGAATCTTTTTCATAGTCTGGTTCTGGGCCACTACATTTTCTACTTGCCAATTTAAAGCTGTTTCTGCAGGTGAAACATTCCTGCTTGTTCTATCAGCATTTTTAACTAAAGGGGTCTTAATTTTCCATTGGTGCCAGACCCTTTGCTGAGAATACTCAAAATCTTCCAAATGAGGAAATAATTCTTGATACTGGGATGATCCAGGTTGGAACATGAAACATTCCACTGGTGGTGGTGCAGCTAGAGGGGTCTGCGTAGATTTGCAAGGTTGAGGGTAAAGCTTCTTTAGAAGAGAAAGAGCCATCTGATAGTAAGGTTGTAAAGTTGGTGGAGGAGGTTTTGGTCTGGAAGGTGGCTTTGTACCCCAATCATCTGGAGGTAAAGCTGCAGGGGGAGTCTACTTTTTTCTTGGATAAAGTACATAGTAATCAAACTTTCCTGAGGGGTCTCCAAGAAGGCCAACTTCTGGGTCTCCTGCTTCATATCTTTCATTGAAGATTTGTTGTTGGGATTTCTTCCCATGACGCTTCTTAGGATAGAGTTTTCTTTCTACTTCAAGTTCTAACTCTACCTCTACAAAGTCTGCTTCACATTCATCACATGTACAATCAACAATTTGATGTTTTTTCTTTCTGACCTGATTCAGCATCTGGACTTCTATTGGGTTTACGGGGTGAAACATTAGTTGATCCATTGTGGGGAAGGACAACGAAGAAGATGAAGATTCGTCTTAGTTCTTTTCTGGAATGAACCGGGTTTCTACAGAACCATCCTTTTTGCGCACAAAGAAGGAAACTTTAGATTGAACTGTTTCAGTCTTGGAGTGGATATTTTCGTAATTGGTGATCCACTTGTCTGGAAGCAGGAGCTGTAGTTGATCAGTGGAAAGCTGTCGTGGCACATAGGTACAGTGCGGGACTTTGTTGGTATCCACCTTAAGGAACAGTGCTTCTTCTGCCTTCGAGAACTCTAGAAAAGGAATATCGAAGGAGTGGTTTTGGATTCTGTATGCAACCTAGTAGTGTACAGGGACTGCATAAGAAGTGGCGATCTAAGGTGCTCTAGAGATCTGGACTTGTACAGCCAGAACATTGAATGCATGAGGATCATTTAGGAGGAGGTTAAAATTTGGATAAAGAGTGATAAACACAGTACCAGCATTCAAAGTGGTTTGGATGTTTCCAATGACTGCATGCTGGTATTGGGTGAACCGTGTATCCAAAAGCCCTAAATGAGAAACCACTGGTAAGCCTTTCCTACCATGAAAAGTAAGAGCAATCTTAATGGCTCCAAAGTGGATGTGAATATAGCCTTGGGATAACCAGGGTTGTAAATACTCTCGAGGGAGTTCAATGGGAAAGAAATGTTCGGCTTCATCAGCAGGAACCTGGTTTTGGTTGAACTTGGAGGCTTGGACGTATTCTTTGACCAAAGTGGGAGTGGGTTTGCCTATGAATTTCTTAATAGATTGTTTGAGACTAGAAGGGGGTTTCATATACACAGAGTAAGGATTTACAACTGGAAAGCTCATAGGAGGAACTCGAGCTTCATCAGGCAAGTATTCTATTTCATATAGATATTCAAGCTTAGAAGATGAAATTGACCTAAATGAAGATGTAGATGAGAAGAAAGAAGTTGGTGATATCGATGGTCGAGGAAGATCCATAACAAGTTTGAAAGGGAAAGTGTCTTGCTCTTCTAATCCACCCTTAATATTGTTACTGGTTATCTTTGCCTTTATCTTTTAAAATCTGGAGAAAACATATTCCTATTAATGCTGATGTCTCCACCACAGCCTATCGCCACTCAACAACGGCATTCTCAAGAGACGTTTATACCCAGCAAGGAATAAGACAATCAGGTTCCTAAATCAGTACCTATGGGAGTTGTCCAACAGACGAGGTTCTCCGTCATGACGTCTTCCCTATTAGAGGGATACCTTGTCAGAGGACTAGAGTTTCTGTTGTTGCTACAGTAGGCCAGCGGCCAGGCTGAGCTAGTAAACTCCTAGGTTTCTAAGTCAGGCTTAGTTTTTTGTTGTTCATTTGCTTCCATTTTCTGGTGTAGAAGATCCAACAAGGCGGCAACTACAAAGCATACTTCAAGTTACAGTCACGTTTTTTTATGCAGAAGATCCATCAAAACGGCAACTGCAGAGCATACTGGTCATGACAGGAACAGAGCATACTGGTCTAAGGTGATCAGAAACAGTACTTTGTAAGGCAAAGATGACTGGTAACAATACTAAGAGATCAGATTATAAAGCAAGACAAGAGAGGTTTAGCCAACCATGGACATGCCCATGGCTCTGATACCAATTATTAAGAGATAAGAGAAAACCAAAAGACAAAGGGGCAAATCTAGACGGTACTGGTAAAACCCTGAAAACTGTAAACACAAGAAAGGAACTCAAGAGAATACAACTGAACTCTTAGGCGATCAGGACAGAAATGGGTTTCAAAAAGCCCATGAACTTGTAGACAGCCCATAATGAAGCAAAATGCTTCCAAAATATTCCATTTCATGGTTTTTACTATTTTAACCCCTTATTTTCTTTGTTTGTAGGTCTAAATTACAAATATGCCCCTAGCTTATTAATAATTTGATATTTTTCAAAAAAAAGCAAATGACCAAAATATCCCCACTTAAGTGGATCCCTACATAAGTTGGGATACCCTTTTCACAAAGGACCTCTTCCCAAATATTTGAACGAGAGAAAGATAGCAAGAGAGATTTCGCACGGGAGAAAACCAGGAGGAAGAGTCAAAAACCAGGGAGACAACACATGGGAAGAGAGAAAACCAGACATGATCGCAAAGAAAGAGAAATCGTAAAGAAGAATGATAATAAATCACACGAAGAAAGGAGATCTCGTCGGTAGATCTGGGAAATTGGGGAAGAGAAGTCGATCAATTTGTACGAGTTTCAAATTGGAACGTGTGTCCAGGGAGGAGAAGAAGAAGAAGAAAGTAGTTTGATCGTCTTATTTTGACGGTAAGAGAAGGATTTCTAATTCAGAAGTTCAAAATCGATCTCTGCCGCAAGTCTGAAATCAGTAAGTGCTCAAGTTTCATTCTATAATTTTGTTTATATTATTTAGATTATAAATATTTTATGGTTTTTTTTATCTTATGAAATTTTGTAGATCTTTGTTTCATTTTTATATTTTATGTTGACAATAATATTCAAAGATAGATCTATATGTTGTATATCATTCAGTTTCAGATCACAGTACATACGTGAGTTTCTGTTCATATTTTCTTGAGATTTATGCTTTTGTATTGCTAAATATGTATATATTATTATTGTTCTTGTTGATTACCTCTATCCCTTAGTCATAAATCTGTGTTTGGATTTTTCTACATAAATGAATGTTTAAATTTGAATTTAAGATTTCTCCTGGAATGTTCATCTTGATTTGTGTGAAGGATTCAGCCTGATCATAAATCTGAGATCCAAAATTCCAGATCTGTGATCGAGATCCTATATCTGAGATTCATGATTCAATATCTAAGATCTGTGATTTGAGATCTGTAATTCATGACCTATGGAATCCAATCTATAATTTGTGAGCTATGATTCCTGATTCACGATTGTGATTTTACATGTGTGACCAGTGTATAATTTGTGTGTGACACGCATATGACTAGTGTGTGACCTGAATGTTGAGTATAACATGTGTTTGTGTATGTACTTATATGCTTTGTATAACCTATATGTGATGTGTGTATGATGTAGTACAAGACTGAGAATACTCAAAATTTGATGCAGCAAACTATAAGTATATCAATCCATGTAAAAACATGCTCTCGGGCATTAAATTGAACACTCAGAATGCAGTAAAATCCACACAGCAATAAATATTCAAATAGGAGATGGTGGAAACCTTCAAACTCCAAAGCAAAGATTCTTTCCATGGCTGTAACCAGTCACAAAAATAATGGTTTTGATTGGATTCAAAAAGAACACATCAAAAAGCCTATTTTCTTCTAATCACAAGTATGGAGTATGATGGATTTTGGGCTCAGGCTACATAAAACATTAGGGAAAAAGTTGTATGGCTGGCCGCATGGTATAAGGTATGATGTTCTTGTGGAAACCCAATGAAATAATAAATATATAATTGCTGGAAAAATCTGGGCAGCAATAGGAATGGGATTCTTTAATGAAATTCAAAATGTTAATATGGGTTTGGTACAGCCGGATGGGTTTAATGGAGTTTAGGGTTTATATTTGTGGCTAATTTCAAAGAAAAACAAAGGGAGTAGGTTATGGAGTGGCCAGCTGCTTGGGGTGGTGATATGGAATGGAGAAGATGAAAAGGGAAGAGGGAAAATTATGAGATGGAAGGTTCTTGGGTTATGGGCAGCAAGGTTTAATGGAGGAAAAACAGAAAAGTAACGGAGGAAAAAGAAAGAGAAGACTATCATGGTATCAAATGTCTTATATGTTTGTAGACATAAGTCTGTCCATGTCTACCAAGACCGACACAACATATTCCTGTACAGACATGAAACATAAGTACATTATAAAAATTCATTTTTCAGTCGATATGATGTACAATATTAGCGTGCTTAGCAAATATTTCCCCTTTGCAGTGTATTATTGCCTAATGTCGACATTGTGTTATGATAAAAAATTATATAAAAATAAATAAAGTTCAAAGAAAGTAAAAGGAGGGAGAGGAAGAAGAAGAGAAGAAAGAAGAAAATAAAGAGAATCTACTTGTTCCTTTATGTTTTTTCAGTTAAATTAGAATATTTTTGTCAACCATTATGTATGCATGTGTTCTTTTAAAGAATATTAAAATATAAATATACTAAAATAAGCTATCATTCCCAATGAATCTATTTGTTCCTTTGTGCATATGTAGTTAGATTAGAATATACTTCATAAGTTTCCATATTTTTACAATACTTCTTTCCGATATTTTCGATGTCTTATTTTGATCTATGGAAACAGCCTCTCCAAGAATAGGAGTATGGCTGCGTACATCTTGCCCTCCCCAAACCCCACGTTACCGGGAGCCTTGTGCACTAGGTCGCCCTTTTTTATGCCTTATTTTGGTCAAACCGACATTTTGCAAATTAATAATTTCTATTTAATTTTTTTATGAATTAACAATTTCAAAGATAATTCAATTCTTACCCCCTCCATTATTTTGTTTGTTGTTGATTGTTACATGAGAGCACATGGGAAAATCGAGCAAACTATGGAAACATGGAGGACCAAGGAATCACTCTTTAGATATTATTTTATATTTTTGTTTCTTTTTAATTGTAATTAATTAGGTTTATGTTTTTATTAATTTGTAATAATTAGAATTTAGGACACTTATGCCCACTCTTGCATAAGTGGCAGCTTGTGGAGACCCCAAAGGTACGCATCTCTTTCTTTATTTACATTTATAGCATCATTTTTTTTTTGTGTGTGGAATTGAATATTAATTAATTTGATTAAATTTTATGTTATGTTTTAATATAGAATTTACATGTAAATAGAATCATATGGCAAAGAGTTTGTGCGACGAAGACCCTTTGGTAGGCATGGTTTGTTTAGGATGAATTTCTAGTTTAGAGAAAATAATAATCGAGATTGACTTATGGTCTCTCATCTATTATTTCATCTAAACCAAACAATGTTTAACACTATAAAGAAACATCACCTATAATGCGAGACTAACGGGATATTAGTGTTGGCAAATAGGAAGCCATGCAATCAGATTATGATTATATATAGATAAATTTAATATTCCACACATTGTCACTCAAGTGGGGTATTAAACTTGTGTTATATATAATTATGTAATTAATTAAATTCAATTCCACACATGTGGATATGATAATATTAATAACCCCTTTAATCGAGTAAGTAACCACCCTTTGGGTGGTAGTTCAGGGTGCCTACATCATCCCTAACTACAAACGAACCCCCAAATCCATAAGAATCTCTGGACTAGACCATTGAGTTGGAGTCACTAAACAATTAAACAATTTTTAAAAATTTTCATATATATATATATATATATATATGATGTCCATCTGCGTCTAAACAGTTGGTGGCAACTCCATTAAAAAACAAATGGATACAAATTTATTTGTAAGCGACACATGACACTTTTGGATGCAAATCCACACCCGCAATGTGTGCGATGTCGTGGGGCATTCACAAATACTGAACAAACACTTTCAAACAGTGCATAACAAGAGAAAAAAGCGCAACTTCCAATCAAACAACACTATGCACCCACAGCTTGGGCTTCATCCCAACCCTCAAAGCCTCAAGCTTGTTGTTAGGAACCCTCCTACTCGACATTTCTTCTCTTTGAATAGTAATAGATCAGTTTCCAATGGGAGATCAGGCTATGAAGGTATCATTAGAGGAGATGGTAGCCCCTTTTTTGCTTATGCAGGGATAAACCATGAAAATTCCATCTTTATCGTTGAACCGAGGTGGTGGTAAGAGGAGTGGAGCATGCGTTAGCACAAGGGATCGGTAAACTTTCTATTAGCATTGACTATTTCTGTAGCAGAAGCTATAAAGAGGAAAAATGAAGGCCCATGATATGCCCAAACCATGCTCAGAAAACTATGAAGATTGATGCTTGAGTTTAAATGCAGAGTTTAACCATGTCTAGAGGGAAACTAACCAATGTACAGACTTTCTTTCTACTGTTTTTAAAGGTATAGATGAAATAGTAATGTTTCCAAATGACTTCCCATCCAATCTTGCAATTCTCGCGAGAAAGGATAGGGAAAAATTCATGTATACTCATATATAATTTTATTCTAATAAATTTATCTACCCACCAAAAACAAAAACCAGAAAAATTAACACAGCTAACCAAAATCCTTTGGGTCAATCACAAGACCACTACCTCAACATTCGATTAACTTTAAAAAATAGCTACACACAACACTTTTGATGCAACAGCATTAGATTATGTGGAGAAAAAATCAAATAAGTGTCCATGGTAGAAAATTGTTTTAGGGTTTTAATTTCAGGTTTCTAGGCATGTAATAAGGCTCTTTTGCAGCCATAGAGTATTAGTGTTTAGAGGGATAAATTGGGTAATTTATGTCATTTTTATGTAGCCAAACATAGGCTTATTTAAGGCTGGTCGGGTGAACCACTAGAGGGTATTTTAGGGAGTTTGTATCCAAAATTTTAAAAAGGGTTTATAACCCTATTATGTAAGGATTTCTGAGAGATGATTGAAATAGAATTTGAGTTTTTCAAACCAGGCGTGGGCTTGTGTTTCTTCCTCTACAACTTCATCTCCTTCTTCTTCTACTTCTCCTTATTCTTTAATCTTTCTATCAATCATCTCCATTAATCCCCTTCTCCTTCTATCTTATTCTCTCCTATTCTTTACCACTCTTTCACTTCTCTTCTTTCTCCTGTCCACTTCCTTCTACCTTCATCACCATCAGATTTTCTGCAGAAAACCCAAAACCCCATCACAACTTAACCCACCATTCTCTATTCCCTTCACTTTTGATCCAAGCCCTACTATAGGGTATCAAAACCCCTTGTATGACCACCCTAGAGAGAAAATCTCTCTCTCAATCCTTATCCCTAATAAATAGGGACAATTTACAGAGGGGGCTGGCGGCACTTCATTGGACAGCAACATTGGGGTATTTTTTTTTGAAGACTTTGGGCTTGATCCAGAGGGAACATTGACATCTTTTGGGAAGCATCTGAGGCCATTAAATAAAGGTACGCACAGTTGTTTCAAAACCCCTAAGGTCTGCCCGGAATATTCCCAAAAGCCCGGAAAATTCTGATGTGTCAGAAGGGTATTTTGGGAATTTTCCACTTTTCTGGAAAATTACTAAATTGCCACTGGCAGAATTTTCAGATTTTGATTATTGGGGTTATTATCTGTTATTTGGACCCTACAGCAAGTGTTTTGCATATATTTCACATTAGGTTCCACACCAACTTTCACATCCACAACCAAGGTTTATATAGGTAGGCCAGTATCACCCACACAGCTGCACACAGATCACAAACATGAGGCCGACTGTGATCATCTTCATTCAAGAAACCATACACACAATGTTTAATGACACCAAACAGCACACTGCCAAAGTACCACAGAGCTGCAACCAAAATCAGTAATAGCCTAAGCTCGAGTGCTACCACTCATACATTCGAACAGGACAATATCAAGCCCAGCAGGGTTACACAACCCTTGTAACAGCACCCCAAGTTAAGAATCAACCACAACAACTGTATACGGAGTCACAAAAAACCTCTAGCACCTCAGTAGACTCCAGAGATTAGAAATACCAGGTTGCTGGGTACAGAGCATAGAAATCACGACAAACGGAGGGGGTGGAAGCCTAGCTGAGAAGAAATCATGGTACACAACTTAAAGAATCCAACAACACTACTCTATCACAAATTTGAACTTGGAATAAGAAATTAAACATCAAGGATTATAAACAGCAAGCTCCAATCAAAGAATATGCAGAAAAACTCACCTTCCATTGTAGGGTGTTAAACATGGAATGGTAAAATACTCACCAGCGCTTTAATACTCAACCAATGAGTGTAAAATTGGTTTCATCTGATTCATAACAATGTGGAGAACTGAAATCGACCGATCTAACTGATCAGAAACTCCCCAAATCGAATAGATCTACAAACTTTCGAAAATCCAATTATTCATATAAAAATCAGAAAGAAAAAAATTGCACAGATATCCGAAGAGAGCTCCAAATAGACTCAAATCTTCACCAAAAAAAACTCCAAATAATCATACAATCTAGAGACTTAAAGAAGCATACATTTCTGTCTGACACGTCCGTATGGATTGCTGACATCAGCATATGACATGATGATGTTAGCATGTCCCCTGTAATGCTTTTCTCTTGCTCAGCAATCCTAGGGCTTCTCTTTGGCTCTGATAGCAAGTAGAAATCTAGGGTTGTAGGTTAGCTACTTATCTTCTTTTTTCTTTGATAATTAATGAGTTTTATTAGCAAGAAGAAAACTAAAATACAACAACAAATATCTCCCACTACATAAAACTCTCTGGGATTTCACAACCAAAGAAGAAAGAAGATAACCCCATCCCCCACTTGGCAATCTTATCAGCTAGCACATTTTGATCCTTAAGAACATGAATAAACGAAATGCCTAGCTGGATTCTCAAATCCCTAATCTCATGAATGAAGTGAGCAAGTTTTCAATAAACATCCCCCTTTTCCATACCCCAGGTAATGACCAACGCAGAGTGCCCTTCCGCAATACACCCCCAAAGACCATATTTCTTGATCTCACACAATCCCATAAGGAGGGCCACAGCTTCCACCTTAGTGGAGTCACAAGCACCAACGAGACCCCAATAACCCGAATAACCTTACTACAGAAATCTGTAATAACACACCCATAACCAGCTGGACTCAGGTTCCCCTTGGAAGCTTCATCAAAGTTTAGCTTTAGGGTTCCGAAATGAGGAGGAATCCAATGCAAAACCTTTCAACCAACCGTGGGGGTATTAATAGAAATGCAAGCCATCCAATTATAAACAAACAGAGACCATGACATTCCTTTGTCATCACAAGCCAGCTTTCCACTTCTCAAAGAGTAGCATCAATAACATACCTGCAGCCTTTGCTCTTGCCTCAAAAATCCTGAGGTTCCTTTCCTTCCAAATGCTCCAAATAATTCCTTAGAACAAGCAGCTCCAAAACAATCTGCCATCATCGCCTAAACCCCACGAATTCCATTGGTATATGGCATCCAAGAGAGATATCGGTATCACCCACATTCAAGACTGATTTGAAAGAAAATAGTTACAAATAGACTCTGAAAATCTGCAATGAAAAAATGTGATTTGTGGATTCATAGTCCCTTTTACATAGCACACGCCAATGAGAAGATAAAGACATAAAGGGTCTCCTTCTTTGAATCATCTCCATAATTTATGCGATTTAAAACTGCCATCCAAGTAAAAGCATTGACCTTAGGAGGTACAGAAGGCTTCCAAATCATTTTAAATGGAAAAGGAACCAGGAGGATTTTGGTCTTGCACTAAAGCCCAAAAAAGGACTTTGATTAAAATCGACCTGAAGACTCAAGGATTCAAATCCTTTTGTCAAGAAACGAATTTGATAAAAAATACTTCCTCGAGACTAGAAAGAAGGGTTGCTAAGACATCAATTTCCCAATCAAAGAGATCCCTAGAGAATTCTAAATTCTAAGAGAATCCTGATTGGGAAACAGAGATAACATCCGAAACCAATGCTTCTTTGTTTTTGGAGATGTGAAATAATCTAGGAAAAGCAAATGAAAGGCTTTGGTCCCCACCAAAGATCATTCCAAAACTTAATGGACCGACCATCACCCACAACAAAATGAACATAGGGAGAGAAAAGAGGAAGGAGATGGATTTTTTCATGGAAAAGACAGATGGGGAAGGGAATGAAATGGCATCCCAACCATTCCTGTTCAAGCCATATTTACTAGAATTGTGCAATGCTATAAACTTCCCCTTTCAATTGAAAATAGCCGAAGCCTTTCCCAAAGAGAACCACATTTCTTTCCTTGATGTGATCTACTACCCCGAACCTTTGACTTGCAAACATCCCTCCATTTCACCAAATGATCTTCTTCTCATTCCCCCCTTCCCATAGATAATCCCTCTAACCTTCTCTAAGATCTAAATAATCTTACCGGGCATCTTAAACAGAGACAATTCACTAGCACATTTAGCGTAGTTGCTTTAATCAAAGTAATCCTCTTCCACCCAGGGAAATATAAGAGCACTTCCAATTTGCCATCTTCTTTTGCACCCTTTCCACTACTGGATCCCAGAAAGAAGTGGATCTAAGATTACCTCTCAAGGGAAGGCCCAAATATTTCAGAGGCCAACATTCTTTATTGCACCTAAATAATCCAGCAAACCTGTCTAATTCCACCTCACTCATACCAATATCCATCATGCTTGATTTAGATAATTCACCTCAAGACCCAAACTAACGTTAAAAAAAAAAAAAAAAAAATCAACAAAAAATTCTTCAGATATAACACCTACTCCTCTGCTTTAATAGAACAAATTGTATCAGCAGCAAATTACAAGTGGGATATAGAAAAATTGTCACTCTAGTTATGAATCCTTCAATCAGAGAACCAAAATCCATGGTTTCAAAAATCAGTCGATTCCAGATCGGATAGGCCAATCCAACTCAGATTCAGCCAAGGCCAATCTGATTTTAGGCCACAAACCCAACTGGCTAAGAAGTCGGCTGACTACTGTTCCAGATCGAGAGTTCGCCGACTCTCCGGTCTGGACTGGATTGGATTGGCCGATCTGGCCCAAGAGTCCTATCCAGAT
The DNA here is from genome assembly GCA_025762735.1 of Platanus orientalis. NCBI lineage: Eukaryota > Viridiplantae > Streptophyta > Magnoliopsida > Proteales > Platanaceae > Platanus > Platanus orientalis. The sequence continues at coordinate 11,101 of JAOXJP010244076.1, read as the reverse complement.
CAACCGATTCACGGCCGGATAAGACGGATCGAACTCTTGGGTCGGATTGGCCTATCCAATCCGGTCCGACCGAATTGAGATTCAGCCAACTCTCAATTTTTTCAATAAAAAAAATCTTGTGAGCCTTTTTTCACTTCAAACACAAGTAGAACCCCCCACCCTTGGCGCTTTTTTTGCTTAAAATTGTTTCTACACACTTGATCTCACCTAAATTTACTAGTTTTTTGCATCAAAGCTAATAAATCTTAAGGATTTAAGGGATTGAAGAGGAGTATTTTAGGGTTCTTCACAAGGACGATTTGAGGTTCTTGTTTTTGTTGGTTTTTTGATAGATATGCATGCATAGACCCTAGATCTACCGATTTCATGCAAAAAAAAAAAACAAAGTTTAATTTGTTTTTTAACCAAAAAAAACTATTTTCCAAAAAAAATCAAATATATATAATAAGAACATTTTAGATCCATGGGTTTGGAGATCACATAACCCACTAATCTAAGGTGGATTCTGAAATTTTAATTATTTCAAAAATTAAAAAGTATATATTATTTTGGTTAAAAAATTGAGGTGTTCTATGGGTTATGTTAAAATGTGTTAAAAAATTGGAGTTTTCTATGGGTTAATTGGGGATTTATAAGGTCCAAAACTATGGGCATGCAGTTTTTTTATGACTCTAGGTTGAAATCACTTAGGTCTGAGTCGAACCATTGCATAATCACCCTCCTGAAACTCTCAATGAACACAACAAGAATCATTCGACTATTTATACCTCTCATTGCTAATTATAATCTTCCTTTTGATCTCTTCATGGAATGAACGTATATGTTATGCAAAAGCAAAAATGGACTCAGATGGCGTACGTGTAACTAACTAACATAAGAATGAGATCTATAGGGACCCTAAGCTTGTAACCAGTAACAATCTCAAATGGACTCATGCAAGTAGTTTTATTAACTGAATTGTTGAATGCAAACTCAGCTATAGATAGAACTAAATCCCACAACCTAAGGTGGTCACCAACTAGACAATGTAAAAGACTACCTAGGCTTTTGTTTACCACTTCAGTCCGACCAATAATCTAAGGGTGGTATTCTGACGAGAAGTAAAGCCCCTTCCCCAGCATACGCCATAATGTCTTCTAAAAATAACTAACAAATTTAACATTTATGCAATGAATTTGGGAATGCCATGTAATCGAACAACCCCATCAAAGAATAATCTAGCTATCCTAAAAACATATGAGGTTTTCGAACATGGAATAAAATGGGCCATCTTGGATAAATAGTCCACTACTACAAAGATGGAATCGTGTTGCCTAGGGGTCTTGGGTAGGCCAAGCACGGAATCCATCCTAACATTCTGCCATGGAGTGTTAGTAACTGGCAAAGAAATATATAACCCGGCATTTTATTTCCTTTGCATTGCTAGTTGACAAGTACAACATTGCTTAACTATTTTAGCCACATCTCTATTGAGACTTGGCTAGTAGAATCAATCTTCCACAATAGCAATGGTCTCGTCTATGCCGAAATGTCCAGCGATGCCTCCAGCATTCAATTCCCAAATGAGGAATTGTGCACCAAGGTGCAGAAAATACAAAGTTGAGTATCTCTAAAAAGATACCCATCATGGAGTATAAAGCTCCTAAACTAGTTTATCAATAAAGAATTGTATACAATTCCCCGAAATCTAGACATGATGCATAGTCTTCCTTCAATTTCTCAAATCCAGTCACCTTGATGCTCATAGTCTACAGCAAAGCTAATTTACGACTTAGAGCATCCACAAGCTTATAGTCAGCAGCAAAGCTAACTTACAGCTTAGAGCATCCACAGGCTTATTCTCAACCCCAGCCTTGTGCTTGAGTACAAATGTGTACTTCTGAAGAAACCCAACCCACTTAGCATGTCTTAGATTTAGTTGTTTCCGAGAGCCGAGGTATCTCAAAGCCTCATGGTCTGAAAATAGAATAAACTCCTATGACAATAGATAATGTCTCAAATACCTCAATGTTTGAACTACCGCATAGAATTCTTTGCCATAGGTGGAGTACTTTTATTTGGCCTCATTTAATTTCTCTCTAAAATAGGTCAACGGATGCCTTCCCAACTCAATACTCATCTAACCCCAGATGAGTCATACACCACCTCGAGGACTTTAAAGAAGTTCAAAAGGCGCATGACAAGAGCATTAGTCATTCTCAACTTAATCTTGTTGAAAGCCTTTGTTGTTGCGTTAATCCAGTAACATTCCCCCTTCCAAATGCAACCAGTAATAGGGTCATCACTGTACTAAATTCACAGATAAATCATCTATAGAAAGTGGCTAGACAATGAAAACTACAAACCTCATGAATGTTCTCGGGTTCAAGCCACTCAACTATAGCTAGGATCTTTTCGGTATTTGTAGACATCCCCTCAGCAGATACAACAAACCCTAAGAAGATAACCTGTGAAGTCATGAAAGAGCACTTCTTTAGATTTGCATATAACTTCTCTTTTCTGAGAATCTCACAGACTTGTCTTAGGTGGCCGTGGCGTTGTTGCTTGTTGTGGCTATAAATCAAAATGTCGTCAAAATATACCACTAAGAACTTGTCAATAAATGTCCTCAATACCTATGTCATTACCCTCATAAAAGTGGTTGGGGCATTGGAAAGCCCAAAGAGCATGACAAGCCACTCATAAAGCTCATCCTTCGTCTTGAAGGTGGTTTTCCATTTGAATCCTACACGGATTTAGATTTAGTAGTAACCCCTCTTGAGATCTATCTTGGAAAAGTGTGGCACTAGCCATCATGCCTAGCATATCGTCCAGTCTCGGGATAAAAAACCTATATCTAACCATGATCTTATTAATTGTCATGCCATCCACACACATTCTCTACGATCCATCTTTCTTAGGTGTGAGAATGCAAGCATGACACATGGACTCATACTCTCCCTAATGAATCATTTTTTCATTCTTGTTTCTTAACTACGCATGCTCTATGGAAATCATACAGTAATGGGAAAAAATGGCAATGTAGCCCCCAGAACCAGATCTATGGCGTGTTGGATATCACGCATAGTTGGGAACTCATCTGGCCAATCCTCAGGAAACATATCCTGAAACTCCATCAAGACTGGCTCCACCTCAGGAGGATTCTCAAAAACTAGTTCAAGAATAACCTCTTTAGTCACAAATGCAAAAAATAACGACATTTTTCTTGACCTCTCGCTCGAACTTTTCCAAGCTAATAATGTGCAAGGCCTTTGTCTTTGACTCTTTGACATTCTTGCTCTAACTCACATTACTCTTAACTTCAGGGTTTAACTTAGGCAAAAGAGGATTCAGCTTAATCCTTTTACCCTGGAATATAAATAAACACGTGTTTGAGAGACCAAACAGTCACATCCATGTCATACAACCAAGGCCTGCCTAAGATGATGTGGCCTACATCCATAGGTACAACATCACAGCATAAGGTGTTCTTATATGACAAAAACTCTATGGGAATCTAACACCTATGGGAAACTTGGATAGAGGATGTGTCAACTCACACCACTCTGTATAGCTAAGGGTGGGGAACTAGTGAGAGTCCTAAGCGTTATAGATTACTAGCGAACATGGAACACCACATTGGTGCAACTCCTGCTATCAATAATAATCTTACAACTCTTCTCACTACACTTAGCGTAGGTATAGAAGATGGTGTTCCTACACCAGTCATCCTTTGGCTCTTTTGCCGAGTGAGGGCACACCTCACCACCATCAGAAATATAGAAATCTAGTGAATGGAGGTGGTAAGATGTCTCCCTAAGGAATGTCATACGTCCACTCTTAAGATCCTCATCACTAGGGATGTGGCCGAGTTGATGGACTTCTTCATCTAATCCATCGCTACTAATAGGGTTGGCCCACCAAGACGACTCGGTGCAGCATAACAGGTTGGATCAACAAGATTGGTTGGCTCGGTATGGCAAATCGGTACAATAAGTTTGGCCTAGCAAGTCAGTTCAGGATAAACACTAACTCAAAGAAATCAGGGTTGAAGTGTAAGTTGGCCCGCACGGTAAATCCAATAAGGCAAGTTGGTGCCAATCCAAAGGATCCGTTTCGAGATCCTCGCCGAAGATCACACTGAGAGGCTAACCTCGAGATTTCAGCTAGATAATCAAGCGACATGATATTCACTACGATTGAGAATTCGCAGGATGATCCCTAGCCAAACGCTCTCCGATCCTCTATAAAAGGACATTGCACAGATCTACGCATGTATGAGAAAAAAAAACCCAAAATGAATTTTCACTTTCATCCTCCCAGTCAGATTCTAACAATGGCATCGGAGGGACTTAAGCTAGCACCACACCAGTGACATTCCCAATTTCTTTCCCCTGTTTGTGCTTGCAGGTGTCCGAAGATCTGGTCTATCATGCAATCATTTGAGGAGAACAATTTGTGCACCATCAGTTGGCGTCATCGGTGGGAACCAAAGAACTTTTCTAAAATAAAGGTTGTATGGTCGACACCAAATCAATGAGCGCTCGGCAAAACATCATTCATAATCCCGGCCAAGGTGAACAAAGAGCCCCGGACCAAGACGGCGTCCAGGAAGTTGCCTTGGAACGACAGGTAAAGGACCTCACCCAAAATATTCAGCAGGTCATCCAGCAAAACTAGGAGATCATGCAAAGGCTCCCCACTCCTCAGGGGGAACCACAGTGCCCAGTTCTGAAGAAAGAGAGAACCAGCAAAGGGAGGACCCAGAAGCAGCATCATGGAGACACCGAAGCGAGAAACGAGGACAAAAGGCCACCCCCACCAGAGTCCAACCTTAGGAGTCACAGATAATCCCACCCTCAGCCTACTGGGGGGAACAGCTAAAGGAAGTTAGGGACCAACTTCATAATGTAATGGAAGTCGTGAAATGAAAGACTCCTACTATGATAAGGAATCTGGTCCAGATGACCGATTTCCTTTCTCTCCTAAGGTGATGAGGTGTCTCCACCCTACGAAGTTCAAGGTCCCTCGAATGAAGATGTTCGACAGGACTAAAGACCCCCTAGTGCACCTCGAAACCTATGAGACCCTCATGCACTTATAGGCAATCTCAGACGAGATTGTGTGCATGGCATTCCCGACCACCCTTAAGGGCTCGGCATGAACATGGTTCGGTTGACTGAAACAAGGTTCTATTAGCACTTTTTCCGAACTACATCTTTTTGTCAGCCACTTCATAGGAGGTCAGAAATACAAGAGACCCACGGCCTATCTGCATAATGTAAAACAAAACAAAGGGGAGTCACGATGTTCAACAAGGAGGTATTGCAGGTGGACGAGGCTGATGAAAAGATTGTGCTGACCACTTTTATAAGAGGTCTTCACCAATCACGGTTCCTATTTTCTTTGTCCAAGGCTGCACCAAAAGGTATGGTCGAGCTGATGATCCGGGCCTAAAAACACATTAACACTAAGGATGTCATGAATGCCCGAAGAGGGAGACTCAAGGGAACTCGGCCAAACCAACAAAAGGAAAAGGGATACCAAGCCAACAAGGGCCGGCCAAGAGACCAAACACAGGTATGCCTTTGACCCTATAGAGCAAAGACCAAGAAGGGCGGTCGTGCAAACAGGTAGAATTCTGGACTTTACTCCCCCCAACGCCCCATTGGAATAGGTCTTCATGCAAATCCGGGATGACCCAGTGTTAAAATAATCGGAGAGGCTAAGAACCCCACTAAAGAAGAAGGCAAGAGATAGCTATTGCTGCTTCCATAGGGATCATAGCCACAACACCGAGGATTGTTTGGACTTGAAACAGCAAATAGAGGCCTTGATTCGGCAAGGTTAGCTGCAACGATTTATAGTAAATGAACAACAAGGCCGACCTGATGAAAACCATGAAGGAACTAGATCAGAGGCACCTCAAGTATCGAAGCCCCTAAAGGAAATCAAGGTGATTGTTGGGGGGCTCACTAACGGGGGAGAATCGAGCTCAGCCCGGCAGACCTATGCTCTGAAGGCAAAAACATTAGGAGGGGAGGAGCTATACCTGACACAGAGGTCTGCAAAGTCACCCTAGATGAACAACCCACCGATTACCTTCTCGGAAAAGGATGCCCGAGGGGTGCAGCAACCACACGACGATGCCCTAGTGGTCACCCTCATGATTGCCACCTACAAGATCCACAGAGTACTGATTGATAACAGGAGCTCAGCCAATATATTATACTTGTTAGCATTCGAACAAATGGGCCTCAACAAAGATAAGTTGAGACCCACGAAATCAGCTCTGGTTAACTTCACGGGGGACAAACTTTTTCCCCTCAGCTCCATTGCACTCTTAGTCACCGTCGGGGTCGGGCCTCAGCAAGTCACAAAAGTGGTCGACTTTCTAGTAATGGACTGCACTTCAGCATACAATGTCATCCTCGACCGACCTTCCCTCAACTCGATGAGGGCCATCCCATCAACTAATCACCTACTACTGCGCTTCTCGACAGAGTGGTGTCAGCGAGCTTAGGGGAGACCAGGCCATTGCTCTAGAATGTAACGTGACTTCTTTACAAGGCAACCGGTTCAAGGAGGCCCACACTGAATGAAGGATTGGGCCTGTTAGAAAGCCGAGACCTTTCAAAGACCACTACTTAGGAAATGTTAATGTACGAGTTAGTTTTTCTTTTAAAATGTTATCATTGTATTACAACTTCAACATGAATAAAGGGTTTTGAGTTTTGATTGGTCCACACAGAGCCCGCCGACACATCTCTCATTATAAAAAAAAAAAATTACTCAGGCCTAAAGGCCCAAGTCATAAAGAATGACTCGACCCAGAGGACTATTCAGGCCTAAGGGACCTAGATCATTTAGAATGCCTCGACCCTTATGAGGGGACTATTTAGGCATAAGGGGCTCAAGTCATAAAGAATGCCTTGACCCTTACAACGAGACTATTTAGGCCTAAGGGGTCCAGATCACAAAGAATGACCCGATTTGACCCTTACGAGGGGACTACTCAGGCCTAAAAGGCCCATTTTGTAAAAAATTGACCCTGCCCCTACAAGAGGAATACTCTGACCAAGTGGGCCCAACTCCTCCGAGGGGAATACTTGGGCAAAACGAACCCGACCTCTATGAGAGGGTGACTTGAACCAAGTAGGTCCCACTGCGACAAGGAACTACTTAAGCCTAAAGGGCCCAAGTCACGAAATGGGAGCCATCCGGTCTAAAGCGGACTTAAGCTAACGCCTAAGGAGTCAAGAGGATGCAAAGGCTGAAACTACCAACTCACTTATGGCTGACTCAAAGAGACCAATCTAGTCTAGAAGCTAGGGCTAACAAGAATTACTAGGTCTCGTTTGGAAAAATGGTCACTCCAAATGACCCGAGCTAATCAAGACCCTTCAACAACTAAGCTTGATACCGGCAAGCAAGAGGAAGATATAGTCATTCAACATAAGCATATGATGAGGAAACCAGGTCTTACATTAAACTAAATACGGCTTACAAGGGGTGCACCTATGCTACCCCAAAAAAGAAAAGAGAGGAGAGAGGAGAGAGGAGAAGAAAAAGGAAGGGACCAGTGGGCCAAACATTTAAGACCTTGTGTTGCCCTCCTCACCCCCAGAGGTCTCAGCATCTTCTACGATCGACCCAGTGTCATCCAGAAGGACTTGGGAGAAGTCCTGCTAAAGGAACTGTCGAGTGGCCCTGCGATGGAAGGTCTCAAAGCCACCACTTAGGTAGTACTCAGCCTTCACTACCTCAAACTTGTCAGAAGCTTTAAAGGCCAGCACAGCAACCTCAACAACGGCCACCTTTCCCTTTTCCAAAGAAGCCTTTAGGTCTTCTAAAGACTATTGCAAAGCAGTCGCCACAACCCTCTCAACCTCGAGAAGAATTCAGGCCTCCTCCAGTGCAGCCTTTGTCGCTCCCAGCTTACTCACTACTTAGGCAAGACTTGCCTCAGCCTCCTCCAACTTCCTCATTATGCCCACATTGTCACCCTCAGCCACGGCAAGTCTGCCTCTGAGCTCACCATTATCAGCCTCGATGCCCAAGCGGTGCCGCGAGTTAGCCGCAACCGTAGTCAACATCTAAGAAATCACCAGGTACAAGAAATTAAAAAGTTGGATAAAAGTTATAAGGAAAAGAGAAAAGAGGGGAAGCTCTAACAGAGTTATCACCTTGTCGAGATCATGGAATAACCTCTAGTCCAGATCTGCCAGAGAAACTCCCATCAGCATGTCTAGGTCGTCCGAAGGGACGACTACACTAAGTCGCTTCCGTGCAAACTCAGCACTACTAAGAAGGGAACCCCTGGTGGTCCCCATTTACTCCTCAACCTATCCTGACTGAGGAAAAGGGGGGAAGTCATTCGTCAGTCCCCCAAGGGCGGGGACATCATGAGTAGGGGCCACCAGGGGAGCATCCTCCGTCATGGCCTCCAAATCAACAACCGCCAACCACCAAGCTGGGTGGTGGGTAAAGGTAACCAGGGAAGAGCTACCAATCCCCTTAACTGGGCCATCTTAAGATGGCTCATCTTAACCCTCTTGACTAAGGATCCACACAGTTCCTCGACAAACTTGGCCCTGGCCTTGTCCAGAAAACCCTTCAGAGGTTTAAAAAACATCCCTGAAGTAGAGAAAAGAAATAGAATATCATCAGCAAAAAATGGAAAGAGCGAAAGGGTCAAAAGGTACCTTCAAAACGACTACCTGCTGGGGTTGCTGGCTTTGGAGACAGGGTGACCCCATAATACATAGCCCTCAGGGCCCTAGGAGTGACTAGGGATGAAAAGTCATGAACAGGGTGTGCAGCAGACTGGCACACCCGATTAAGCTCCTCCTCGGACAAGATGAGCTCGGATAAAGCTACATGCAAAAAAAAACTTGATCAGCTCAAACCCAAAAGCCAAGCGTGTGACAAAAATAAAGGGAAAGAGTTTAAGGAAGCTCACCCAACTAACTCGGTTCCCCCATAGTCTGAGAATCCGAGCAGTGTGCTCTATAACGTCTTCATCAGGGTTGAACTCCCACCCTTTGCCTGACACAAAGAAAAATTTGTCCCTCCATTTTTTACTGTAACTTGGAAGGCCAATGATGAGATTCCTGAACAAATTTCGGCAGGAGAAATACCACCAGCTTTGGCTAATAACAAGAAAGGAATTCCCTGACCGATGGGCGATCACCATGGCTACCACTGACCGACCACAAAAACATGTAACCAATCATAATGCACTAGACATTGGGTAGAAGCTGATTGGGCGTTAGCCCTAGATGCCCTAATAGCTGACAAATAAAGAGGGGAATAAGGAAACAAAGGTCAAGGGCCAAGGTGTGCTCGTACAGGCAAACTTGGTCTACCAAGGAGCTACACGCCCGTTTTTCCGGTTGGGGCTCTCAACTGAATCCCCTCCAAAATTCGTAAAGTTCTTAGAAGCGAACCAAACAAGACCCAACCAAGGAGGATGGGAAAGACTCAACCCAGAGAAACTCATCAACAGATCTTACCCGCCGAGCTAGGTGACGACGGGAAGATGGAGCTTAGTTGGGAGAATCCTCCTGAACTTGATGATCACTATGACTTTCAACCGAATTTGAAGACTCGCAAGGTAGGTTGGTAGAATCCATTCTTCCTAAGGCGTATACAACCTCGCAGGATGGGCCGAGGAGAATATGAAGCTCGGAAAAAAGGTGGACCAAGAAAGTAAGGTCATAGGATATAATGCTTAAGTCAGGAGGGGCCTCCCAAGCTCTGAGAAAGGTACAAAAGCAGAGGAAATGGAACCCAAACAGGAAACCGGTTGGATCCAACATCACCAGGAAAAATTGAGGGGAAAGAAATCCCTAAAACCTTAACGATCAAAAAAAACGATGGAAGAAAAAATGGAGAACTAAAAGAGCCAAGGCGACTTACCAAAGTCAGAAGACCAAACCGTTGGTTAAAGCAATGCCGGAAGAAGAAGAGGCAATAGGAAATAGCAACCGAAATCAAAGGAGATGACTTAAACCTCCAACTAGGAAAAAGGCAAAAATCAGAAGGAAGAAAGCCAAGGGGAAGACAATATTTTGAAAAATGTTCAAATGATAGGCGTCAGCCCACCCAAGCCTATTTATAAAACTCCCAGTCAATCCTGATCATCCATCAAAAGATGGATCCAATCATAATTGTTCGACGTGGACTTGTGTGAGCGATCATAATTAATGAGAAGGCAGAGGTAACTGTCATGGTACGAACGGCACAATTAATGCGCCCCTCTGTTTTCCAAGAAAAAGCAACCATCAAATAGCAATGGATGCCAACATCTCTCCCTTCACCTTCTAAGCCTCGATTCGGATTCCCTTTGTCGATCTGACGCCTGACCCAAGAATGGGGGCAACTGATAGGCTTAACCCACCAGGATGGCTCAGTGCGGCATAACATATCAGATCGGCATGACTAATCGACTCAGTATGACAAATCAGTATAATAAGTTCGGCCTAGTAGGTCAATTCAGGATAACCACTAAGTCAAAGAAATCAGGGTTGAAGTGTGAGTTGGCACACGCAGTAAATCCGATAAGGTAAGCTAGTGTCAATCCAAAGGATCTATTCCGAGAGTCTCGCCAAAGATCACACCGAGGGGCTGACCCTGAGATTTCATCAAATAATCAAGCGACATGATATTGACTATGGCTAAGAATTTGTAGGAGGATCCCTAGCCATACGCTCTTCGATCCTCTATAAAAGGACACCGCACAGATGTACGCAGATATGAGGAAAAAAAAACCTAAAACGAATTTCCACTTTCACCTTCCCAGCCTGATTCTGACTTTAGGTGTCTAGAGATCTGTTAGGTCATGCGATCATCTAAGGAGTACAATCTGTGCACCATCATCCCTTCTTTTATCCTCCTTAATACCCTCCAAATATAAATTCTTAGAGATCATTCTTCTTATGGGGCACTGGACAGCATAATGGCCAAATCCCTTACACTTATAATATTGATCCAAGTTACCACTATACAGTTTTTCTCTAGCGACTCCCTTACCCTTGTTACTACTAATACTAGGGCGTACCCTTTAAGCGACGCGCCTCATTCCCCAGATGTGGCGAAAAATTGGCGAGGGGCACCTCAT
>JAOXJP010244055.1:8719-22842 GCA_025762735.1 Platanus orientalis | reverse complement strand
ATCATCTTATGAAACAATTGAAACATAGAAAACACCTCATGTTTAGCATGCAATAAATAAACCCAAGTAGTACGAGTCCAGTCATCCACAAAAGTAACAAAATAACGATAGCCAAATAAAAAAGTAACAGAGGTAGGACTCCATACATTAGAATGAACAATAGAAAAAGAAGTTGAACTCCGATTCATACTAATTGGTTAAGGGGATCTACAATGTTTTGCATACTTGTAAGTTTCACAATGAAAAGAAGAGACATAAACAGATCTACATAAATTTGGGAAAAATCGTTGTAAAGTAAAATAAGAGGGGTGACCAAGTCGAAAGTGCCATTGCATAAGCTCAAAGAGAGAGGACGAGGATGTCTGTTGCACAGGAGAGGCATGATGAAAAGTCATATCAAGAAGGTACAATCCGTGCTCCTCATGACCTCTACCAATAGTTCACCTCATCACCAAGTCCTGAAAAACACAATAAGAAGGAAAAAAAGTAACATTACAGTTCAAAGACTTGGTAAGATGACTAACAGAGACAAGATTAAGCTGAAAATTAAGAACCTGAAAAACAGAAGAAAGAGATAAAAAGGAAGAAATGGCTACAGATCCAGTCCCAACAATAGAGGAGAGCTAGCCATCGGCAATACATACTGTGTCTCGATTGAAGCTAATAGTGTAAGAAGATAAAAGAGAAGACGTACTAGTCATATGGTGAGAGGCGCTAGAATCAATGATCCAGGAGACACCAGAAGGACTAGAAGAGGCACTAAGAGCAAAATTAGATATGCTTGCAACACCAGTAGAGGAAGAACTAGAAGTGTCCATCTGAGCCATAAGACGTCGTAGAGAGGCCATCTCCTCGCGAAGAGAGGCCAACTCCTCACTAGACACAACAAAGGATTCGGTCAGTGCAAGGGAAGAAATGGGTGGAGTGACGTCAGATGGTGTAGCAATATAAGTAGTAGAACAACCACCGCTAAGAGAACTAGATGCGCTACCATGGCCTCCAGTGAATGAACCTCGCTGAGAAGGACGATGAGTGGGTTCCTGAGGACGACTATGGAGGTCCCAGCAGGTGGCCTTAGTGTGGCGAGCACGACCATAATGATCACAACGAAGACATTCACGATCATCCGATACCAAACCCTGTCGGCCAACACCTCGACCTCCACGAGAACTAAAGTTTCTTTTACCACTGCGTTGAGAGGCAGACACTAAAATCGAGCGTTCAACCACAAGAGCAGGAAGCATAGCATGATGATGACATTCCTCTCGGTGGAGAAAGGCATAAACCTCAGACACGGACGGGACATGGGGTTGGCTCAATAAGTGTGCATGGACCTGTTCATACTCAGGGTTCAACCCAGCCAGGAGCTCAAACACATGGTGTTCCTTAAGATAACGGTGGGAAGAAGCAACATTAGTAGGATCAGTGATGGAACAAGTATGATATAAGTCAATATCCTCCCACAGACTAAGCATCGCATTATAATATGTTGAGATCGACCACTCCCCCTGGCGTAATTGCCAAACCTGTTGACGGAGCTCATAAATTAGATCAATATGACTTCCTCAGAGTATGTATGAACAAGGGAGTTCCAAATGCTCTTGGCTGATGAGAGAAACAAACATGTCTTACTGATAGATGCCTCCATCGAATGAATCAACCACGACATAACCAATGAGTCCTCTGCCTCCCACTTCGCATACGTAGGATCATCATGCTTATGCGCCTTAGTGTCCCCTGAAATATACCTCCATTTACCATGGCTCCGAATAGGGATCTTCGCTGATTGAGACTAAGTGAGGTAATTGGTATCATCCAACTTCACAATAGTAATCGAAGAGTTATAAGTCTCCATAGGGATGCTCACAGAAGCACCACCAACAGCTCTAATGGAAGAAGAGTTGCTCACATTTGACATAGTACTTAGACATTGCCAAATACGACCAAACACATCACCAAAACACAAAAACAATACAACTATGCAACAAAAAAAAAAAAAAAACAAAACAACTTCTTAAAGGCTAAGAGGCACCAACAAGTGTAAAGAGAGAACACCGCAACACAAAGCAACGAGAACCGAAGGGAAACAACGGCTGAAACTCACTTATCATAACTAACCAGGCCTCCATGATCCAATATAGGCACCATTGCACATAATCATTCATCAAACAAGTCGAGCAAAATCACAAGAGAGCGTACCATTACCCAAAAGTAACAAATCAAGGCCAAAAAAAAGTCGAGATAGGCCTGGATGTCAAACTTGAGTTGGAAAAAGTAGCATAACTTCCTCAAAACTCAACGAAGCTGCATGGGATTTGTCCCAAATGTTTTCTAGGGACAAAAGGATCCAATAGGTACCACTTTCACAGACCAAAAAGGTCCTAAATTGAGCAGATCTACAGAAATAGCAAATCTGGAAAATCTGTCGAAAATCATGAAAAAATTCACAAAAAATCGAAAACTGACTCAAATGACTTCAAACTTGAGCCCAATGGATGCATCTGGACTAGGCGATTCAAGAGGGAGAAGATTCACCCTAACATGGCTGACGCCACTATACGGATTGCTGACGTCAATGTTTGTTCAGCATAGGAGCACCTGCTTGCTCTGATACCAAGTAGATTTAGTGATTAGGGTTTGTGATTAGGGTTTGTAAGGAGAGAAGAAGAAGAAGAAATAGGACGAAAGAGAAGGAATCGTATGAGAGAGTGATCTACTCTCATACGTGTTTCTATTTTATTCACCAAGGGATTACAATTTAGAAGGGAAAAAAATACAAGTATGCCTTCAAATACCAAAGTACTAGTATGCCCTTACAAGTATTGTACCCCTGTATACATCAACATTCTATGCCTCTTAAAATTGAATTCGTGGTTTTCAATCATTGTAAATTTGCCTCCTACAGAAGGCCACTGGTCCGTCATTGGTTATTCAAGCATGAATCTAGCATTGAAATGTTGAATTTGGAAATTTTCATCATTATTTCTTGTCTTGTACCTTCAGTACACTGTATATGGCTACTTGGTTTTCAGAAGTTCCTTGATCTCACTATTTTAACTTTCTTGTTTGTTTTGATATGCTTATGTAAGATATTCTATTAATTTATCTGACTGCTGCATTTTGTAGTATCATTCTGTTTACCTCATTTGTTGATTCATTTTCAAATGCCATTGCGGATATATGTCATATGGAGTCCCTAGTTCAAGGATGCATCTGACTGATCTACGAGTGCTATAGATAAATAGTAAGTTTGTGTCATAGAGGTGGTGGACTATGGTTTCAATTGTCTTTTGGCTTCAGATCTGTGCACTGCAGAAGAGAAAATAATAGCTATGAGCCAACAGATCGAAGATAGTGGTTTAAACTTGTAAAAGAACTGTTCTTGAAAAATACAGCCTGAGTTTATGATATATTTTGGCATAAGCTGGAACAGAATAATTAATACAAAAGACTTGACATTTTCAAATATGCTTTTTATCCAGGTTGTCTTAATTACTAGTTTTTTGATGAGTATCCACATTGTCTTATTAAGCTTTCTAATTATATCAAGCTCGTATTTTTCTGTTTTTGCAGGCCTGAATCATTGGGTATTGTTGTTGGGATTGTTTTCTTGGTCTTGGCAATACTGTTTCAGTATTTTAACTTCACATCGGACTCCAATGTATGTACATTCATACATTACATGGTTATCTTCAGTTTTAGTTATAAAATTCTTCAATATTCCATGAATTAATTTACATGGCATGCAGGCACTTTTACCACTGGTTATTTTTTTAATGTTTGTATACATGTCTTCTTTCAAGACATCTTTATATATATATATATATATATATATATATATATATATATATATATATATGTGTGTGTGTGTGTGTGTGTGTGTGTGTCTTTTGCCACAAGTGCATGCAAGACCTACTTAATAATCATTGCTTAATGGTATATTTATAATTTTTTGATAGGTTTATATCCATATTTTATATAGTTTTAGTTTATTGAAGGTCAGTGATGATTTTTGTTGTGTGATCTGGGTCTGAGACTCTTCTTATATCAAACTGTTGTGCTTGATAATCAATGTTTGACAGCAGCTAGAATACAATAGATGAGAAATTTCTAGGAATAGGAAGCTCTATAGAGACTGCCAAAGACCTTGCCATACACTGTAACTCTAAGGAAATTAATACATATTCTTATCCACAAACTTGCATTTACAAAACGTTAAGAACTTATATATGTCGCATACACATATGTATAACTCTTCCCAGATTCTCCTACTTTCACTGACATGAACTTAATGGTAAAAAATTTCTATCTTGGATCAAACTCTAGTAAAAAAACTATTCCTTAGACCTTGTTGAATTCCACTTTGAGTTTTTGATTGGCAACGAAATTCAAATTGAATGAATTTTTAACCATAAGTTACTCTCTCTTGGTATGCATGACCTAGTTGAATTGGGAATGTTGATAGTAGATGTATTAGGGTTTTAGAAGAGAGATGAGAAGAATAAGAGAAGAGGAAGAAGAAGAGAGAAAAGAGAGGTAATATATTGAGAGTATCTGTATCTCATATGGTCAGTCTCTAGTGTATATGAATATACTTGGGTATTTGTTAATATACCAAACATACTTTTGAGATATGCAATGAAGCATATACCTTTTTTTGATGAATAATGAAGTATATACTATCCTTATACCCATAATATATATATTAACCAACTATCCCAAAACTGTAAGGTGTTAGGAGATAAATAAATTAATATACTTCCAACACCCTCTAAGGGGGAACACTGTTTTCTCTTGGGAACACTTGGGGAACCAGGTGCAAGTCTACAACATGCACACATGTGCAATACTATGTCCGAGAGAATGCTTTTACTTCCATAGGATTCAAACTCACTACCTGGCTTGGCTCTTATGCCATGTTATAGTATTGCACGTATGTGCAATTTGTGATCAATTAAGGAGCCAGGTTCAGTCTTCACTACAAAGCGGTCACAAATCTTATAGGAGTTGCTGATGTCATCATCCGTACAATTGATATCAGCAGGGGCCTGCAACTTACACATCTGTGGGCCTACAAAGCTTTCTAGGTGATGCCAATGCCATCTGTGTATTGCAAATGTTCTCTGGTTCGGCAGATTTGGCACCGGTAGATGAAACGAATTAAAAGTTTCACTTGGTTGTTGATTCGGAAAGTAGATGGAAAACACTCCAAATAATAAAATAATAATTCTGAAAATAAAATATACAATTTTCAGGTCAGGGGCAGAACTATAATTTTCCAGATTTTGGATAAAATTACGAAAATACCCCTGGAGGGTGTTAGAAAAATCTCAAAATTTTCAGATCAGTAGTGCCTCCTTTAAGGTGTCTGGTTAAAATTTCACGTTATTTGGACTAGTTTAAGGCCTCCAAACATAAGAATTTCAGAAAACCAACTTTATGTTAATGGAGTATACAAAAAAAAACGGTGGAGAATCTTGGGGATTCTAGAGGGGAAGGAGGGAAGGAATGCAAGAGGACTTGAGGGGTTTTGATAGAGGATCTATATGTGTACAAAACCCTAAAAATCAATGAAAACCTACAAATAGAGGGGGGCGATTTTGAGTGTTTTACACAGTTCAGAAAATTCTGGTTTAATAATGAAGGAACTCAGAATTTAAAACCAAAAACCAGAGATGAATAGAGGAATAGAAGAGAAACTTGTAGATTCAAATGGAGATATTAATAATGAATAGAGGCTGAAAATAAGAAGCAAGTAATACCTCAAATTATAGTCGCTAATTAGGTACCCAAGAGCTCTCATGACAAACTAAAGGTCTCAATCTTTGGCTTTATAACAAGTCTCCACCCCAAACTAAAAAAAATGGCACAAAAAGTCTTATTACAAATGACAAAATTGTACCCCCATGTGAAACACTTCTAGGACCTCTTACTTTTGGGTTTAGGCCTCCATAAGGGGTATCTATGGTCCAACCATGTGATACATGTTGCATCAACTGCCCCCCTCTTAGAAAACTCAACCCTGTTGAGTTTGGGGGGAGGGTCAAGGATCCCCTCACCACCATATGCCACATGTTGCAGAAGGAAGGAGCCAACCGTCTTCTTAAGCTTCAGAGGAGGAGAATCTTTGCATGAAATCATCTTGACATGCTTATTTTGATACTTGAATGTATATGTATGGGCGTACACACAATATTGGCCTTCTTGTCAAATAACCAAGGTCTTCCAAGAAGGATTTGACACACCTTAAGAGGAAGGATGTCACATTGCACTTTGTCAATAAATCCAACATATGTGACTAAGCATCTCTCCTAGACCTTCAGACTAGTGTTGTGACTCATGCAACCTTGTAAGGATTAGGATGCAGGTCAACTTTTAGACTTAATTTCTTCACAGCTTCTTCAGATACGATATTTGTACAGCTTCTCCCATCAATGACCATAGCACAAACCTGACCATTGCATCAAACCCGAGTCTGAAAAATACTGTTATGGCTTTAATCTTCTTCTTTTTTGGCATGGGTAGAAAGAAGAGGGCGAAGCACATGTATGGACCTGTCCTCATTTGATTCATTAACTTGGTCTGCTAAGTCATTCTCAGCTTCAAGGACCATAGCATCATTAGGAGTGTCCACTTCTTCAACGTCCTGTTTATTGGAGAGTCCTACAAATCGATTTGGACATTAGGCTTGATGATGACCATAAGCCTTGCACACATGGCACTGATCTAATCGTGACTTGGATATTGAACCTTCTTGACCTTGTGATCTAGAACGAGAAAATTGGCAATTGGGCCTAGGAGATGATGATGCCACACTCTGAGTTAGTGTCTTGCTTGTCTGTCGACTAGAGGAACCACCACTATTATACACCATGTTTCTAGGGGCATTCTCCATGAAAGACTTCTTGGAAGAATAAAGCTTCATATTATCCTCTATTTGATATGCTATCTGTATAACATCATCCACGGAAGGATAAAAATGATAGCATAGACCCTGAGGTATCCGAGGATGTAGACCCTGTTTATATATGACCACTAGAATCTTGTCATTCCATCTAATTCCTGCTTTAGCCGCCAATTGTTGGTATTGGTTGGTGTAGGCTTCTATAGACAAAGATCCCTACCTAAGATGATTCAATTGTATGTGAGCTCTCTGTTTAAAGTTTCGTGGCTCAAACCGCTTCTTCGTGGTTGCCTTCATCTCACTCCAAGTAGTAAATTTTCTAGTGCCTGATTTAGCAAAGCTTTTCTTATATGATGTCCACCAAATCTTGGCGGTCCTAGTTAATTTGGCCTCTGCAAAATTGAAGCTTGCGTTCTTCTAGCATGTCGTACCATCTAAAGTAAGTCTTTATGTGATGTTTCCAGTCCAATAATGCATCGGTGTTGTGGCATGTCTATCAAAATCATGGTTTGTAGAGATTGACTGATTTGAATCTCTATTATTAAGATCTCTTTTGGGTGTGACTGCTTGTTGTTGCAAAGTGTATGAGGCATCATGAATGGGAACCTTAATCTACTCATTTGGAGGTGGAGTAGAACTGGATAAACCCACTGTTTGCATTGACTCTTTTCCTTTTGATTGGATAACTGCCATAAATTTATCAAATTGTGACTGCATATTAGCAAATCTAGAGTCAAATTTAGCTTCAAGTTTGTCCACCTTCGAGTTAAGATTTTCCATCTTGGAGTTAAAATGTGCTTTTGTGGCTTCCAAATCTCTTGCTTGCTTTTTAATATCAACAATCAAGTCATTGTTGCTAATCCCTATAGTGTAACTCAACTCAGAAAGGACCTGGGAATAGTTCAAAAAGGAGCCGCATCAGTTTCGGAAAGGTCCTGGGACCTCAACTAGATAGAACTAGTTGATTTAACCTGGCTCTGATATCAATTGATGCAGAAAGTAGATGGAACACACTCTAAATAATAAAATAATAATTTTGGAAATAAAATATACAAATTTCAAATCAGGGGTAAAATTGTAATTTTTCAGATTGTGGAAAAAATTACAAAATATACCCCTGGTGGGTGTCAGAAAAACTCAAAATTTTCAGATCAGTAGTGCGTCCTTTAAGGTGTCTACGGTTAAAATTTCACGTTATTTGGACTAGTTTAAGGCGCCTCCGAACACAGGAATTTCAGAAAACCAACTTTATGTTAATGGAGTTTACAAAAAGCCAGTAGAGAATCTTGGGGATTCCAGTGGGGAAGAAGGGAAGGAATGCAAGAGGACTTTAGGGGTTTTGATAGGGGATCTATATGTGTACAAAACCCTAAAATAAAATCAATGACAACCCACAAGTAGAGGGGGGCAATTTTGAGGGTTTTACGTAGTCCAGAAAATTCTGGTTTAATAATGAAAGAACTCAGAATTTAACACCAAAAACCAGAGATGAATAGAGAAATAGAAGAGAAACTTATAGATTCAATTGGAGATTTAAATAATGAATGAAGGCTGAAAATAAGAAACAAGTATTACCTTCAATGATAGTAGCTGATTAGGTACCGAAGAGCTCTCACGATTCTTGTATTTTCTGCAGTCTTATGCTCTTCTTCAAGTATGAATTGCAACAGCAATTAGGAAGGTTGTGAGGAGTAAAGAAAGAGAATGGAGTTTAGGGAGGTAGGAGAAAATAGAGGAGAGGAATGAAGGAGGAAAGAAGAGGAAGAAATAAGGAAAAAGTTATAGGAGAAGAACAAGAAAAAGAAGAAAAAGAAAAGGGGAGGGAGTGTGTCACATGACAACACTAGAAAAGGGAGGGGATAGGCCTACGACCAGTCTTGGGCACACCCAATATTCACACAAACTTGATTTCAAACTTCAATGCCTTAATTCATAATGGGCTGCCTTTAAATAGGCTTACATCACTAAGTATTTAGATACTTTCTAATTAGAAAAACTTCCTAAACTCTAAGACTTGTCAACCAAGTATTCTTAAGATTCAAGAATTCTTAATATTAAAAAAAAAACTAACTAAAGAGGGGCTATCGGCCAGCTCTCAGGCCCCACTTTAAAAAAAAACCAAACTCCCAAAATCACCCTTGGCTTTTGGCCTTATTACAAGTCCCTACCCCAAACTAAAACTAATAGCACAAAAGGCCTTATTACACATGACAAAATTGTACTCCTCATGTGCAACACATCTAGGATCCCTTACGTTGTGGCTTGGGCCTCCATGAGGGGTATCTACGGTCCAACTATGTGATGCATGCTGCGTTAGTTCATGACGAGAATCACTGTCCACTCCTATAATCTTTGGCATGCCCAACAGTTCCTTGTTGTGATGGCACCTCTTTGGAATTATTGACTGCAGTTGGCTGGGATTGGGGCAGAGTGGCTTCTGATGTTTTGTGATTTTATTTGGAGCAATCACTGTCTCCCACATGTTCCTCTTGTTTCAAATCGAGGTTTGCTGGACGGGCACATAAGGTGCCAACTATGTAGACAATAGGCCGCTGACGACAATGCCATAAGACGTGGCTATCTGTGCTGCAACTACGGCTGAAGCTATTGTGCAGATCCTCACTAACCCTAAGGTTAAGAGTGGGTAATACCACGGCACTAAAATCCCGACAGAGATGGGCAGGGGACCAGATTTAAAGAAGAAAGGAGGTAATGGAAAATTGAGAGGGTGAGTGGAGGTGAGAGGCGGTGGCCTGATTTCAAAACCTGGCTAGCGGCATCAAAGCCCAAGGGTGAAGTTGCTTGCTAGAGCTGCAAGAAAGAGTGAGTGGTCAAGTGAGATTGACCAGCTTTGATACTGTGAAGAAATTTATAAAAAAGAAATATTCTTTATTGATTGATTCTCATTCTTACAATGCCTTTATGAAGGGTTTAAATAGACTAATACAAGGATAAATATAGAAACAAGATAAAAATGATTTTTCCAAATCTTACCTAATTAACTTTTAATCAAATCTAATAGAATCTTACTTAATTAACCCCTAACCAATCGATCTAATAGTCTTTAATTCCTTAATATGGATGCATTCCTCTTTCATCTTCCTTGCCTTTATCCTCTGTGTCCCATTTTTCCAATTTTAAGTTGAATCTTGTTTTTATTTGTCATATTACCAAAACTTTGAATTGTAATGTATCTTTCTTTTGTTTGTGTTTTTAAGGACATGGAAACAGCAAAGACGATTGGTAGAGGCCATGAGGATTAGGGGTTGTGCCTTATGGATTGTTGTCTATCCGTTGCTTCTACAATTTAGCAGACACCATCCCCTTCTATTCCTTTCTCCTCCCAACGTGCTTAGCTTCTTCAATGGCATTCTTATCTACACCATATCTTCTTACTCTTGTTTTTTTTTTTTTTTTTTTTGGTTTAATTTTTTCACTTGTTAAAAAGGCTATTTTCAGGTTTATGTTTTTTGTTTCATATTTCCATTGTAAAACATGTGAGTTTGCCAAACATTGTAGATTTTTTTATTCCCCTAGTATGAGTAATAATACTACCCATTTTTCTCTTGTTCATTCCAATGTGAGGGGACCTGCCCTAACAACCTCTTTATTTGGTTATCGATATTTTGTGATCTTTATTGATGATTACTCCAGAGCTACTTGGATTTACTTGTTAAAATTCAGGCATGAGGTTATTTTGACCTTTCACTTGTTTCACAGATTAGTTGAAACCTACTTGATACTATAGTTAAGGTTCTTTGTTTTGATAGTGGTGGGGAGTATTTGTCCTATGCTTTCACTTCTTACCTCTCAACACGACATCTTTCATCAAACTACTTGCCTTGGTATTCCAAAATTGAATGGAGTTGTTGAGAGAAAGAATCATTACCTTGAGATTACTCGTGCCTTGTTCTTTCATATACATTTTCCTAAAGTTTTATGGGTTAATGCCCTTTAGACTGCTGTTTACTTGATGAACCGTATGCCTTCTCACATTCTTAGTTTCAAATGTCCCCCTCTTCCATTTCCAGAGATTGGAAGCTTAGGTGAGAAATATAAGGTTGTAGGAAACCCCTAGGTGAGAAGCCTTGGGTGTGTGTTTTTCTTGGTGAAGCCAAGCTCTTGAAATCTTTTAGTGAGAAGCCATAGATACCACTGGGGAGAAGTTTTGGCGAATGCTGTTGGAGGAGGATCACCATGCATGATCACCATGCCTGATCTTAGGAAAGTATCCTGGGGCCCGCCTTGGGCGGGTGGTCGGATAGTAATGGTCCCTTGGTAGAGGACTAAAGGAGGTAGGGAAAGGAGTGCCTAAGGTAGGTCAATGATAAGGTTGGGAGCCATGCATCGCGGAGTTATGCGTAGGTAGTAAACAATTGGAAGTGGCTCTCAGGAGAAATAAGCAAGGGCGAGAAGAGTTGAAGTGTCTTGGTGCATATCCACTGATGCTGACAAAGCTAGAGAAAGGACTTATCTTCAGGCTTGCCTGGTAGGGAGAGTTATGGGCAACATTCAAAACTTGCATTGGTTAGAATCGTGGGGGAAGAAAGTGTGGAAACTTCCTGGTGAGTTAAGGATCTTGAAGATGCCAAATAGTCTCCTTCTCTTTACTCTTCCGTTTGTGCAGGAGGCCACCAAATTGTTGCGTGAAGGAAAAAGGGAGTGGGGATCTAGTTATTTGTTGTTGGACCGATGGCACCCAAGAGTTGGTTGTGAAGGGTTGATAAAATCTCAAAGGGGAAAATGGCTCAGAGTTCATGGTATCCCTATACATCTTTGGAGTTGTTCCGTCTTCCAGGTGATCGGAGATGCTTTCGGTGGCTTTATCAAAATGGAACAGGCAGAGCCAAAGTCCTTAGAGTGGCTGAGGATCATGGTGGGGGAGGGTTAAGAAATTCTGTCGTTCATCAACTTATCTACCGGCGTTTGGGAGTATAGGTTACCTGTTTGGGAGCAAATCCTGCCAGAATTACGTAGCCCAAAGAATAGGATGAAGGAGGATAGGCGTGTGGGCAAGAAGGAAAATTTGGTCGATGAGCATGCTAGGAACGATCGGGTGGGTGATAAGTACCGGAGTAGGGGCAGATCTCGCCGGAGAGGACACTCGCCTGATGATGTTTGTTCGATTTCAAATTCTAAATTCGAATTTGGCTCGGATACGTCATCCAGGGTGCCAGAGATGTGCGATTGACCAATTAGGGAGGAGGTAGGTCGCAAGCTGTACGGAGATTTCATGCACGTCAAGTATAGGGTTGGAAAAGGGCGTTTGCTGAAGGGGAAGGCGATACCCAATTCGAGGAGTTTTCGTGCTGTGTCTGCGCTTAATGACAGTAGGTTGGGGCCATTGGACCAAAATCAGGTTCAACCAAACCTTTTGGTTCGTTCGGGAGATGGTTTCGTTCACGTATCTTGTGGAGGAGCTGGGCAGAGCAGTAATATAAAACTTAAATATGGGCATACAGGGGTTGCGAAGGCTAGGCCGAGGAAGGGTGCTGGGTGTGATGGGCTTCAACCCAATAGCATAAGGCCCTTGGGAGTTAGGGCTTGAAAATTTATTAAGTCCCAGAGGTCCACATCCATTTGCATTCGTAACAAAGAGAGGAGACGCTGTAGGATGGGCTGGAAGGGGAGAGAGAAAGATTGCTAGATGAAGGTTATGGATGATATTCTAGGTGAGAATAGGGTTATCGATGGTAGACGATTTGAAAGTAGGAGGAATGATGGTATTGTAATCAAAGATGGTCAGCTTCCCTCGAAGAGTTCCATCCCGAATGTCTGCACTGAAGGGAAAGGTAAGAGTAAAATGGTGGAGGGCGAAAGAAGCGAAGGAGAATTTGAATCGTCTTGGGAATCAAGGAGCAAGGGAGGTTCGGGGTGCTCTCATCCATGGGGGAATAATATCGAAGTAGATGATTCAGGTAAAGAGGAGTTAAAGGCGGTAAGTCATCCTCACTAGTGGGGTGATAGGGTATCGTTGTTGGAGGGGGAGGGAGTTTCTGAAGTCTCGGTGTTGGATTTGGATGATAGGAGTCTTCTTGCCTTTTCTTAAGAAGGCTCAGAGCCCCTTCAAGAGATTGACTGTATGAATAGGTGGAATCGATCGGCTAGAATGCTGCCACCCCCAGTTTCGTCCGATTGGGTGATAGCAAAAGTGAAGGAGGTCAGTCAAAAGATAGGTATTTCCTTCGAAGGTTTGGAGGATCAGGGGGAGGTGTTATTCTGCGAAATAGAAGGGAGAAGAGGGGTGAGCCCTCACCTTAGGTGTGTGTAGCGTCAGCTTAGGCAATCGACAAGTCTCAGCCGCGAGATCCGAAACTGAATCACTATTGTCAACTATGAGGGAGACAAAAGTAGTGAAGGGAGGGGGAGAAAGCGCCTAAAAGAGAAAGGAGGGTTGGTAGGGGCAAAAGTCTCGACATAGTTGATTATGATGAGTTTGAACATTCTCTCTTAGAACATTAGGGGGTTGAGGGGGAAGGGGAAGAAAGAGTGCGTGAAGGAGTTATGTAGGAAATGGAGTGTAGACGTGTTAATGTTCCAAGAAACTAAACTCAACAGGATGAATAATGCTATTGGTGAGAGACTGTGGGGTAGGAACAAATTCAGCTTCATGCATCGGAATGCCATCGACATGGTAGGGGGTATTTTTATAGCTTGGAACCAATATAAGATTAAGGTGGTGGATTCCAGAGTTGATTTCTTCTCTGTGTTTATTCGGTGTGTGTTAGTGGAAGACTTGTTTGAATGGGTCTGTTCCTACGTTTATGGTCCTTACGATCAGACCTTGTGCCAACAGATGTGGAATGAGCTCCATGATATCTCGAGTGGGTGGAAGCTCCCATGGTGTATTGGGGGTGACTTCAATATCATCAGATTCTTGAAAGAAAAATTGGGGGGAGGCAGATTGAATACTCACATGCGCATATTTTCAAATTTTATCCAGGCCCATCACTTGGTTGATCCTCCTTTGGCAGGTGCGTCTTATACTTGGTCCAACCACCAGGAGAGCCTCTCCATGAGCAGACTGGACAGGTTCTTGTTCTCTTCCTAGTGGGAAGACTACTTCCCTGGTGTTTAGCAAATTGCTCTTCCGAAGCCAGTGTCTGACCATCTTCCAATCTTATTAAAGCAAGGAGGATATTCAAGGGGTCGTGTCCCTTTCAGGTTTGAATTAATGTGGATGGAGTATCCGGGATTCAAAGAGAAGGTTAAGGAGTGG
>JAOXJP010244044.1:0-22843 GCA_025762735.1 Platanus orientalis | reverse complement strand
CAAAAAAACGTTTTTTTAACAAAAACAATTTTTTTGGTGTGCTTCAATACGTTTTTTGGGGGTTTATTTGCAAAATCCCAAAAAAAAAAAAAAGCTTTTAACGTCTTTGAGGTTCGGAAAGACAATCTGGCATACGGATCGTCCAATCCGGATCATGGATCGAGCGATCCATAACCGTATCATCTGATCCGTATTGCAAAATTGCTGAGACAAAAAAAAAATGTTATGTATCATCCGATCTTATCTCCGGATAATCCAATACGGAACAATCCAGAATGATTCGGTGCCGTATCGGACGATACGGAGACAGGATCGTCCGATACAGAGAGGATCATGAGTTACATGCTCGTATTAGACCGGACTAGGGCAATCCTGATACGGATCGTTCGATACGATCCCGTATCGTTCGAGATTTAAAACCATGCTCTGGAGTCCCAGATGAGTATTGATGTATGACATGCTTCCTGCTTTCTTCACTCTAGGCTAGTGCATACACTTCATTTAAAGATGGCAGGGTACCTCTACTTAAGATGTTGACACGGACCAATTCAAATTTCTCATTCAACCCAGCCAGAAATTCAAATACTATATTTTTCTCCATTTTGTCTTTATACGCCACTGCATCTACCTAACAAATTGGTTTGTATGTTTCATAGTGATCTAACTCCTACATACTACGCAAAGTGGCAAAGTAGCTGCCTAGACTTTTCTCTTCCTAGCGAAGATGAGCTATCTCCTGATGTAATTGGTAAACTTGTACAAAGTTCTTCACCAGTGAATAGATCTATGCAACAGAAACCCATATATCCTTAGCAGTTCTAAGGAATTGAAAACCATAGTTGATTTGAGGTTGCATTAAATTGAGCAATCAGGACATAACGGTGAGGTTCTCAGACTCCCATCGCTTATAAGCCTGAGTATCTAATGCAGAAGGTTCAGTAACACGACCATTTGTATACCCAAGTTTTCCTCTTCCACCAATGTACATTCTTGCAGATCAGGACCATTGCAAGTAATTTGTTCCATCCAACTTGATGGTGGTGATCTACTCACTGGGATTATCACTTTGGATACCCATTGGTGACATAACAATATTAATACTTGGACCACTCTAAGACTCATCCTCAGTTTCAGATGTCTTTGATGCTTTCAACATGATGCAACACACACAGTAACCCACAAACACGATCAACCAATACACACCTTACAATCCGTACTCAACACGTGACCCGAACTGCCATGGGAAATCTCCAAACAACATCAAAAAATGCATAATCCACCATTCATAGTCTCAAAGTTCCAAATTTGAGTGGTCACAAAACGAGAAGAAAAGATGCAAAAGGAGTCTAGCATCTTCCTCCTAGGCCGAAAATCCACAAATCTTCCTCAATTCAAAAATATGCAATAGTTCACCATTATCTAATTTTATATAATTTGGATTTTTTTTTTTTTTTTTGGGGGGGGAGGGAATTTAAAGTAAAGGAAAATTGTGTTATAACAAAAATATGCAATAGATTACCATCACCTATTTCTTATATTTGTTTGTATTTTTTTTTTAAATAAATATTGATATTTTTCTAGAGAAGTTGTAATAGAGTTGTTGATCCTCAATGAAGTCACAAATCCAACAAATGGGAAATATTTAAGCCTATTGTGATTTTAGGGCTTAAAGGTTACAGTTGACATAGATTTATTTCATAATTATTGTTGAAAGGCCCCTCATTTCTACTTACATAATGCAACTTATAAGTTATAACTGCTATTATTATTAGATATTGAGAAAATAAAAGATGCCAAATTATTATCTAAAATTTCTTTCTTCCTTCCTTTTTTATATTTTATGAATAATTGGTTTTCATTAGATGAAGAAGAGAGGAAGTACAATAAAAACATCAAGAACAACATAGGCAAAAGCCAAAAGAAGAGGGAACATTTCGCCAAGTCCAAGACTAATGAGTAGCTAGGTTGAAGGGAGGCTACCTATATACATCAAATCCCTGCCCACCTCTGATTTAACTAGCTCATCTGCAAGAGAATTAGCCTCTCTTGGAATCCAACAGAATGAGATGTTCAAGCCAGATGCAAGAAAGCGTGTTTCCTTCACGAAGTGAGCTAATCTTTAAGGGCCTCTCCCCTCCTTAAACGATGAATATGAAAAGACTGAGACAACTTCAAACCATGTAACATGCCCGGATTACTGCAAGAGTTGTGTCACCAATCCAATAAGGGCCTGAGAAAGCTTGCAAGCATACTTCTAAATGATCTCTCAAAAGTCCTCCTATACCAGATGGGCCTTGGTTCCCCAAAGAACAACCATTGAAATTCAGTTTGAAACATGAGACCAGGGGAGGAATGGTCCCACAAAAGTCCTCTTTTTTTTGGCAGTGGCCCTTGGAATTCTAAAATTGAGTAGGAGTGGATCAATGGACTGGATCTGTCGGTTGATTTGTGGACTCCTTGGATAGGTACTGACAAGTATGCCTTTTACTCAGAAGGTCTGGATCAATGCTTTTGTGATATTTCTCCATATGAGGAGTCATTTGCTATCCTCAATAATTAGAGACACTTGCAGTAAATTCATTTGAGTGGATATTAAAGCTCTTAGATGGGAATACTTGGTTCATGCTAGATTCCCCATTTGGTGCAACATCTCTACCAAAATACCGAGTTCTATGAAACTGTAATTGTTTATATTATCTAGTTAGATTGGTGATTGAAGGAGACTGTAAAACACTTTTTGGTAAAGTTCCAGACATAAATTCTTCTCATTCAACTAGCAGCGCAGGTCTGATTCAGTATGTTGGAAAAAATAGGTGATCAAAGGTGAATCCGATGTATTAATACCCTTGTTGATTTTTCATGAACAGGTTACTAGTGGATTATTGTGATGTAGTGTATTAGGGTTTGAAGGATAAGAAAAAGAAGAGGGAGAAGAGGGAGAAGAATGCATATGGAGAATTGTAGACTTCTCTCACATACTTCTATTCATATATTAGATTAGGAAAGGATGCAAGAATACATGTGTGGTATACCTATTTATAACGGTACCCTTATACAATACTAGAGACATGCATACCCTTACATGAATGTACCCATATACTTCAATATTACTGGAGTCGGTTCAGTGATTTGGAGAGGTTGAGACTCCACTATACTCTTGGGCTAGTTGATTCCTCAACCTGTTGTCTTTTGGCTGATGTATTCAGAGGTGAGATAATGGAGATGCTGACTAGAAGTTTTTTTTATATATATAATTCAAATGGCTCTCTCTCTCTTGAAAGGTTAGATAAGGTTGAGTGCCACAACAGCACTATTGAGGATCAGCATTATATTTACATGGGCCATTTTAACAGTTACGGCAACATGTCTTTTGTGAATAGGCAACCTGGTGGGTGTTAGGGGGGCCATATTAGCAGTTTGGGCAACACATCTGTGTGATAGATGAATATTATTAGAATTAAAGGAAAAATATTATAAGACATCTATATGGCCGGCCGTGCTGTATGGAGCAAAATGTTGAACAGGAAACAACACGTGTGCATAGAATGAGTGTATCTGAGATGAAGATGTTGAGCTGGATAAGTGAAAAGACTAGAAAGGATACCAATTAGAATGAATTGATTTGCGGGAGCTTAGGGATAGCACCGATAGATGATGAACGAAAGTCGACTGAGATGGTTTAGTCATATGTGACAAGACGAATGATTGCACTAGTGAGAAAGAGTGAGATGGTCCAAGTTGAAAGTATTAAAAGGACAAGAGGAAGACCGAACTTGACTTGGGTTGTTGTCACGAGGAAAGACTTGAGTCCATGTGATCTAACGGCAGATAGGACCCTAGATAGAGTTGAGTGGCAGAAAGGATTCTTGTAGCTGATCCAAAGTAGTTGTGGTAAGGCTTTGTTGAGTTGACTTAAGGTGGCTCCTATTTCTTTGGCCCAAAGTTTCCCATCAAATACAATATCTTTGATTTCAATGGATTCGGGTTGCTTTATGCTAGGCAGCCAGCTGTCAAGGCCCAAAACAAAGGTTTTAATTAGGTAGAGAGGTCTCTATAGTTGATTTATCGATTTGCAGGTTTCTAGGGTTTGTAGGAAGAAAAATAATAGTAAAAGTGAAAGTAAAGAAGAGCAGAAAAGACGAGGAAAAAGAGAGAGCACGTTGGATAGTCTCTCCTCTATAATTTGGTTTGCAGGTTTCTTGGATTTGTAGGGAGAAAAATGAGGATAAAAGAAGTGAGAAAAAAAGAGCAAAAATGATGGAGAGAGAGAGAGTACATTGGATAGTTTCTCTTCTTTATTATTTTATTATAAATTGCTACAAATGACTAAACTTCCCTTGGACAATACAAAGAGAGACCAGTGTATCCCACAGAATAGATTGACAAATTTGCCCTTAATACACACTCACAACCCTCCCCCTCAAGCTGGTGCATGTATATCACCCATACCCAGCTTGTTCAAATCACAGTGAAAACAAGGACAATTGATCCCTTTAGTTAGTATATCAGCCAACTAAGATCTTACGTTTTACAAGTTGTGTTCTTCATTCGAACATGCAGCTGTTTATCCCAGACATATGGGCTGCATTTGGTAATGCTCCTACGGATTCAGCTCTAAAATCCTGATTCTGGATTCTGCCAAGAATGCATTCTCTGGAGTCAATTCCAGAATCAGAAAGCATTTGGTTCGGCAGAAAAGAAAATAGAAAAAATATTTATATCTAGATGATGATGTAGTAGATTCAGCACCTCCAAAAAAAAAATATGGGCCAAAGAATTGGAGAATTGACATTTTGTAGCTCTCAAAAAGTGACTCCAAAATGGATTTTTGGAGTGGAATCTGTGGAGAGAATCTGGCGTTACCAAGCAACATTTTTGACTCTTGGATTCTTTGGAGCTGAGAATCCAAGAATCACTCTTCTTGAGTGTTACCAAACGCAGCCATAATGATGTACACAAGTTCCTTTTTTTGGATAAATTCCTTGGGAGTAGAAAAGAATCTATAGCTGTGTCTAGGCTTGTCAACATGACTATCCGTGTTCATGTGTCTACACTATGCACGGCAAAAGTTAAAAAAGAATTTGCCCCTGTTACATTGCTTTAATATGAAGTAATAATGACAAACAAGCCATCTTAGCAATCTGGGTTGGTCTTTTTTCAGTCTTCTATATTACAGGATGTTTGTGTCGATATATGTAGACACACACATGGCTTTAATCTTGAAAAATATTGTCAAACATGCCATATCGATGATCTAGTTTGGTCTTTTTTCAACTTCTTTAAATTCCAGGATATGTATCGTTGTGGAAAAAAATAAAAAAAATAGGGTATGCTATGTTACATTGCTTTAATCTTAAAAAATAATGCCAAACTTGCCCATATTAGCTGTATAGATTTGGTATTATTTTTACCTCTTTTCAATTCCAGGATATTCGTTTGAGAGATGAAGCTAACTATGGAAGTACGTCAAAAGTGCCTAACAGATTAGTCAAATCCCATATTTCCTACCGCATTCGCTATTCATTAAGGGTGAGTTTTTTTTTTATGTTTATGCTGTATGTAGGGTCTCCATGCTGACCAGACCAACATCTACATGTTTGATGCATCTACATAACACTGATCTACTAATTTACTTTTGTGCAGGCATATGCATCCATTCTATATCTCAGAAAATTTACAAATTTTGATATTACTCTAAGGGGGAAGCCAGTTCAGCAATTTAATATTGCAGATGAGTTGAAGTTTCCAAAAGTTGTAATGTACAGACCACAGCTTGGGATGGCATCAAAAGAGGTAAGAGGCATGGTGAAACAAAAACTTTTCATTTTCTTTTCCCTTTTGACATTTTTTGAACAATAGAATACCTATCAGGTTACTCTAAGATACTTTATTGCTAATGTCATTGTTTTCAAGACTCCTCAATGATTTGTTGGTTGCCTAGGTACTTACCTTTTGAACTGGGCTAGTAAAAGAAGTTATGAACTTCAATGAAAAGTGAATCACTCTACATGAAAGCTCCTTATCATAGTCCATACAATTATATGCTCATACTGTTTGTAGTTATCCAGAACAGAAGACAAAAAAAAATGTTATGGATGAAAATTAAACTGGCAGAACAGTGAGTAAAAAAATCCCAGACATTTTAATTCAGATTTATATTTAGAATTTGCATAAAAGAATAGAATCCCACACTGAACTCTCTCTTAGCTGAACCAGTTGGACCGCAAGGACTGAACTCAGCAAAGCCTTATCCCAACCATTTGGGTTGGTACTCAAATCCTGTTCTGACATTTCTAATCTATTTAGGGCCATATCTGTCACTAAATCACAAGTCCACTTGTCTTTTCTCACTACCTCAAACCATATCCTTTTTGGCTTTCCTCTACTCTTTCTAGAATCTCCAATTTGCACCATGTTACTCCTCTCCAGTGCAATCATTGTTCTTCTTTGTGCATGACCGAACCATCTTAGCTGGCTTCTCTTTATATTTGAAAGAGAATGTATATGGATATGTATGGTATACCAAATAGAAACAATATATTACAAGTATGCCACCCATGCACTATTCTATACCCATATATGTTTCTCTACATATAGGAGAATTGTATACGAGTATAGAATAGTGTATGAATTTCCTAACAACATTGATGTTTCTCTACATATAGGAGAATTGTATACGAGTATAGAATAGTGTATGAATTCCCTAACAACATTGACGATATAGGCAATGTCTAGTCTGGTGAGAAATAAGTATATGTGATTTCCAACCAGTTCCTTATATCTCCTTGCATCTAGAATAAGATGAAACCACTCTCATCTTCCATCATTCTATGCTTGGGATCAATAAGAGTATCACATGGCTTGTATCCTGTCAGGCTAGTCTCTTGTAGGAGATCAATGACATAATGCCATTTTGAGATAAAGATTCCCTTCTTGGAACTAGCTACCTCAAATCCAAGGTAGTATTTCAATTGCCCCAAGTCCTTAATTTTTAACTCTGGCTAGCTGCTTCTTGAGTTGTCACATTTCAGCTTCATCATTTCTTCTGACCACTATATGACATCCACAGACAATCAATGCAGTCACCTCAACACTTTACAGACAATGTGTGATCTTCCTAGCATTGTGTGTACTTATTTCGCCCCATGACACATCTGAAACAATCAAATCATGTTCTTAGGGTTTGCTTAAGGCCATACAAAGCTGTTTCAATCTATACACCTTTCCTTTCTTGCTGAATTTACCATCATCCCAGGAGGTGGCTTCATATACACATCTTGATCAAGATCCCCATGTAAGAAGGCATTTCTTTTTTTATGGAAGGAAGAAAAAACAAGAAACAGAAAAAATACAAAGAACAAATACAGTTCAAACAAGAAGCATAGATCCTTTAAACACAGAAGGGTAGCCCAACCCCTTTTTTACAAGGCTATCTGCGATCTCATTTTCCATCAGCAGGATATGAGAAAGGGTATGGTCCAGCATCTTGATGATCAACCTATTCTCAAGAATGTAATGGGTTAATTGCCACGATCCCAAAGCCAATTCAAGACCCCACTGCACAACCATCATAGAATCCCCCTTCACATACCCACCCCTAGCATCAAGCTCTTTAAGTTCACGTAAGCCCATTAAAAGCACCAACACCTCTGCCTTTGTCGAGTCACAAATGTCAAGTGGACCACAAACCACCCTCACAATCAGCTCATTTCCATCGTTGATCACACAACCAAAGCTTGCCAGACCCGGTTGCCTATGACAAGCCGTCAAAATTGAGCTTTAGAAACCTCATAGGATAGACCCACATCTACAAGCTTCTCACTTTCACATTACTTCTTGCTTTTGTTTCTCACTCTGGTAACTATGGTTGAGAGATTGGGTTTCGTGTCTTTCTCATTTTTCTTTGGAGTTACAGTAAGCTTGGTGGGTATTACTAAAACCATTTAGCCCTTCGTACTAGGTTTAACTTGCATCTGTTGGGGTATTTGGAAGGAGAGGAGTAAAAGAATCTTTGAAGATAAAATCTCTTCTCCAGATGGGTTGATTGTGTCGATGTTTAGGTGGTTACTTCATGATCGGTCTTTTGTCTCAAGGGATTTTGATGTAGAGGGTTAGGAGTTGTTTTGGGGTGAAAAGGCCTAGATGTGTTGTTTTTTTGGTGCTGAGTGGGTTGGTTTTATTAGTTTGGGTTCTTTTTATTCTTTTCTTTTGTTCCTCCTTTCACCATCTCGGTGATCGGTGTGTCATGCTTGTTGTTTGCTTGTTTCTTTGCCATTGGTGCTCTTTTTAATATGATTATCATTTAAAAAAAAAATGTGAAAGCAAGAAGTAGGCTCCATAAATCCTTTGGAAACGAGAAGCGAGAAATGCATGTAGGAAACGATTGGGAAATAATTAGGAAGCAATTAGAAAGCCAGTAAAGTGCAATTTGGAAGTAACTTCTAACCATTAGAAATGATATTATGAAATGAAATGAAATAATGGATGAATAAGTGATTACTAATAGAAACTAAATAACAGAAAGCCTAGAACCATTAAGTACGACTACAATAGTTGATGAGTAATAGGAAGTAATTAACAATAGGTTACAATCAAGAAGAACAACCACAATACAATAACATGAGTGAACTTAATAAAGTAATAAACAAACTCAAAAACTATACCACACAAGTTACATGGAATCATGACATATAAATCAATATGGAAACCACTTTTGTTATTAGTATGGCCAGCCATACCTTAGCTTTTACCTTACATAAGATTTTTGACATCTTACAATCAAATTATAGACAACATTGTATACAAACCATCCATTTTGAGTTTTTTTATCATATTGGAATAAAATAATATAAACAAGAAAATCAATATTAAATTTGCTACTACAAAATCAATATTAAATCCTGTATAAAATATTTTATTCAATGCCAATAGCATAGGGTTTACAATAAATAAAAGCTTCATTTATTAGATCACTTTCCAATTGATTCTCCGGACGTTTCCACTTGTTTCCCCCAACTGCTTCGTTGTGCTTCTCAAAAGCAGGAAACACGTTTCCTAATACTTGAGGAAGCAAAATTGAATTAGCTTCCCAAATGAGCTTCCCACCTTGTACCAAGCTGCCCTACAACTATGTTCTCAACACATCATTAAGGGCTTAAACTCCTTAGACACCATCGACCAAGAAGCCATATCAAAAAGAATGTCTTTTGCCACCTTAATAGGAGATTTACTTACACCATCGAATACCCTTCTATTTCTTTCCTTCCAAATTCCCTCACACGCACACCCCCCCCCAATGAGGAATCCCCTTCCAAAAGACTTTGCCTTGAGCACCCCAAAAACCACCTCTTCATTGTTGAACAAGATCAACCAAGCTATAAGGCATTATCCAAGATAAAGATGCATTATACATAAAGAGGCCCAAATAGATTTTGCAAGTGGGTAGTGATGAAGATGTGATCACTACTTTCACCCACCATCCTGCAAAGCACACAAATATGGGCAGACATTGTCATGAAAGGATGATGTTATTGCATCATCAAACTGCATCAAGGGCTATCCTTTGATGGCTGTAAGGGAGATAATAATTCTTATCGAGTTCATTTGAACAACAGGGCAAAATGTCTCCTAGTAATCAATACCATATGTTTTCATATACCTTTTGGCTACCAATCTCACTTTGTACTTCTTTACAGAACCATCAGACTTGTGCTTCACAGTGAACACCCACTTGCACCAAATTGGTTCCTTTCCTTTAGGGAGGTCTATTAGCTCCCATGTGTGATTCTTTTCAAGTGCTCTCATATCTTCTTCTATGGTAGCCTTCCATACAAGTTGGGACTTGGGAGAAAGCCTCTAATACATTGTGAAGCACAGGAATAGAAGACAAAGCAAAGACAAATGAGTGAAAAGGAGATAATGCAGTATAAATACAACATTAGACAAAGAATGTTTACTTGTTTAATACAAGAACGAACACCTGTTCTAAGAGCAATAGGAATTGAAGAATCATCCTGAGGTTGAGATGGAAAAAGAGAATTACCTTGTTTAGGAGGATCAAAGAAAGCTCTTTGGTAGGGAACAAATGAGGACACATCTAAAGGCCGGAACCATTTGTATGCATTTGTCAAAACTAAAGACCAAATTGCAAATTTCTTCACTAAAGAACTGCATACAATTCTCTTCAGTTATTGGCAAGGTAGGAATGTAGAATCTCTATTCTCTAGCTTGAGGGGGAGTGTATGAGAATGTATATAGGTCTAGGAGGCACGAATACTCCAAAATCCTTGGTAGTGAAAAAATGACCCAAGATATGCCAATTTTGTAGATTGAAAACTTCTCAAACCGAACAGGTCTAACGATTTTCAAAAATCTGGAAAATCATGCGAAAATCTTTGTAAAATGGATAAAAAATCGAAAACACCCTCGAATCTTCTGCCAAACAACTCCACTAAACCAAGCAATCCAAAAACTGGAGCTACGCTCTTACACTGTTGATGTCATCGTACAGACTGCTGATGTCAGTGGGTCTTCTATGAGGTTTTCTACTTACTCGGTACCTCTAGATCTCCTTTGGCTCTGATACCAAGTGAATTTGTGTGATTAAAGTGTTGAACCAAGCTAAGGTTTGTAAAAGGAAGAAGAAGAAGAAGAAAAAGACAAAAAGGGGAAATTGTATGGAGTATGTTGAATGCATTCTCATACGTATATTCATGACAAGAGAAAACATCAATACAATAGTAGGCATTTACACCTTTACATATTGTACCTCTACTATACTCTCCTATACATCAACAGTTTACTGTAGCATCATAAAGCATACATGCTAACAAGTTTAGTAATTACATTGATCTACAATGAATACTTCATGTATATTAAGCAGGATACATGTCATAATCATTTGCATAAGCATGAAACCATATGTAAAACCAATTTTTCATGGAATTAGTGCAGAAAGAATCATAATCATGTGGTTTCCACCATATGTTGAAGTTATGTTGCACTTTTCTGGTGCCTAGTAATCACTTTGTTTGCTGTTTTTGGTCTAGCCGCTTATTTTAAGGTGGAAGGTGTTTCACCTATGGACACTCCTTATGGAGGCGCATATGCTTATCCTGCCATTAGCTGCTTTTGCTTTTTATTCTAAACGACCTTTGAAGAAATCGTTGTCATTTTTGCTTCTCTGTAAATTTTAATGGATTAAAAAATACAATGACATGGAGGATTTAGGTTTCTGTGGAGACAACTATCGGATTTGTAAAAGAAGCTCCCCTTCAAGTTTCTGGGTTCAACGTCTACCATAAAAATCGCCTCATCAGGGTATGTTTCAGTAACCAAACTGAGTAGACATCTGAGATCTATTATAGTCTTTCCACTGAGTTTGTTTGCTGCAAATTAGCGACGCTAAAGTTTCATGGATGTCATAAGAATCTTTTTAACTTGTATATCATTAACATGCAAACTATAGTACCGTATGATTTTCTTCTAATTGATTCAGCCCTTCTGGAAAGTCACCAGCGAAGGTTCTTCAAGAGGGAATGGTGTTGTAGGTATGCATTCATTCCAAGAACTCTGTTGTTAAGAATTTCTCAGAAATGCCTTATTTCTTTACCTTTTACATGGCAGGGGTACTTGAAGCAAATTTTATTGAGCCAGCACATGACAAACAGGATTTCGAGAGATCATCTCTGTTTATCCGGCTGGAAGGGAAGCTTAAACAAATTATACTTGATTACTGGTATGTTTCTTCTTTTTTGACCTGATTTATATTTTCTGAGACTTTAGTTTACAATATTTTGAGGTTAAGACTTTGTAGTGAGATTACATATTTTATCCTTTCCTCTACTGGAGGATGATTACCATTTGGTTGAGGCTGTGCTCTTGGGAGCATAGTAATTGCCACCTGTTTATTTTTGTGTAAAACAGGGTACTCATTAACAAAAGTACTTAAAACTTTGAAAAAAAAAAAGTTACTCCTGTTAGTCACTACTTGGGGGAATGAGTAAGGTGGCTTGTTAAATGAGATGGAAGATATTATGCACTCATCTTATCCACATAAAGTGGTATGCTCACCCCTGATTCATCATTGACCCACTTCATCACATTAACTTTAAAAATATGATCACCTTTTTAAAGAAATAAAAATAAGTGGAAGAGAAATTAAGTAACTAATTATGCTAATGAAAATAAATAATATAGTGAATAATTTATCTGGGCAATATTTTTTTAGATCATAAGTTGTCATGTTTTATCACAACTTAGACCCAATTCCACTTTGGCATTACCTTTGTTATTTTAGTGCCTTCAACAATATCTCTCTCATCTTCATTGCACACGAGCAAACCATCTCTGTCAACTTTCCCTCACCTAGTCGCCTATTGGTTCTACCCTTGAGTTCTTGCAGTTGCATTCATTTCTGATCTATCATTTCTAGTCTTTCCACCTTGTCACCATTGTTCTTTCAGTGCCTTCAACAACATATTGTTGACAGTGAATTAACCAACTCTCCCAAGACCTTAGGTGTTAGGAGATAATGAATTAATGCTTCAACACCCTCCCTCAGGAGGAACATTGTTCTCTCCTGGGAACACACTTGGGGAGGAACCAGGCGTAAGTCCACACAATGCATACACGCACACACCACTACATCCGAGAAAATACTTCCTCCGAGATTCGAAGTTGCGACCTAACCTACTCTGATACCATGTGGACAGTGAATTAACCAACTCTCCAAAACCTTAAGGGGTTAGGAGATACATGAATTAATATGCTTCAACACTTAATCACCCCTCCAAGAGTCATTGATCTTCATTACACATGGTTGGACCATCTCAGTCGACTTCTGCTCACATTGTCACCTAATGGTTCTACATGTAAGCTCTTACGGATGTATTCATCTCAGCTACACCTATCATATGTATGTGACGTTTCTTGATTGCCCAACATTCTACTCTATATGCTATATAGCATGGCTGATCTTATAAGCATTTTATAAAATTTCTCCATCAATTTTAATGGTACGCATTGATCACATAGCCCTCTTAAAGCACCTCTCCATTTCATCCAAATGACTATTTCTATGGGACACATTCTCTTCAATCTCTCCCTCTCAAGGATATTTGACCAGGGAAAACGGAAATGGTTGTTTTGGGGTAGCTCTTGTCATCAACCTTAACTATGCCCTCATTTCTATTATTCTTTTATAACTAATGTTACCCTTTATGTATTCTATTGATTTTAGATTATATTAAAACCTTTTTTGATTTTAAAACATTCCTTCATAGTTTTAACTTGGTATTTACCCCTTACATGTCTTGTCAGTCAAAACTATGTCATTAGCGAACATGGGACCTTCTATATATGCCCAAAACTCATCCATTACCAATGCAAAGAGATAGAGATTAATGCCGACCCCTGGTGTAAACCTACCGTGAATAGAAACTCACTTGTCTCTCCTTTTCCATTATACATATCCTTAATTATGTCAACAGATCTACTTGAGACTCCTTTCTTTTCAAAATAAACCTGATGGTCTTCTATGGATCTATCATATGCTTTCTCTAAATCAGTAAGGACCATATGGTGATCTTGTTTCTCTCTCTAAATGTTTCCATCGGTCCCCTAAGCAGGAAAATACCTTAGTGGTTGATTTTACCATACCGTAGCTTCATGTTTTTGTCTGTGTTCAATTATTTTATCTCAAAGTTTCATAATTTAGCTTATAAACTTGATCCCCCAATAATTAGGGCAATTCTCCCTTATTTTTGTAAGTAGGTATCACAATGCTTTTCCTCCATTCATCCGGCAGTTTCTCAGTTCTAATAATCTTGTTAAACATTTTTTTTAAACAAGATAA
Organism: Platanus orientalis; assembly: GCA_025762735.1. Classification (NCBI taxonomy): domain Eukaryota; kingdom Viridiplantae; phylum Streptophyta; class Magnoliopsida; order Proteales; family Platanaceae; genus Platanus; species Platanus orientalis. The sequence continues at coordinate 8,988 of JAOXJP010244044.1, read as the reverse complement.
GCTATCATCTCCCATGCATTTCCACACCTCTATCAGGATCCAAATCTTTCTTGTTTTCATGTTTCCAAAGTTTCTCAAACTCCAAGCATCTTATTCAATGGAAGTACCTACTATCTCCAATCTCATCAATGCTAATTATGCTATTGATTCATTCTAAACCAACATTCCATACATAGTCCTCATTTTACAATTCCTCAATATAGCTTTGTCGTCCTTCTTTAATATCTTTGTCCTCCACTTCAAACTCTTTAGTCCTCACTGTTAATATATCTAACATGATCTAGCTATCTACATTTCCTTTCCCTCATTTGATCTCTAGACAATTTGCTCACCCTTGCTAGTACACAATGATGTGGATATCAGGACCAAACAGGGTGGTACATGCCAAGTGTATCAGAGGAGGAAGAAGAACACTCCGTTCTTATGGTTCGAGTAGGGTGTCTTCTAATTCAGGGTCATTTTCTGATCTTTTATATTTTATATATTTGGGATTTAGGGAAAGTTAATTTTGGTGATTTCATATATTTTGGGTCATTGATGGGTTTTTATTAGAGATTTTGTGTTTCACGTAATTAGGAGGGTACTTTGGAAATAATTTGGGGAAAATGGTATATTTGGTATTTTAATGTAATAAAGGGGCAAAATAGTCGAAGCATGGTTTTAGGTTGTAACCCTAGGACATGTGGGCGATAAATTTAATCTCACATGCCCAAAACAAAGGAATGAAGAAAGTTTTGAGTTTTCTCTCTCTTGTTGGGCACTCTTCAATGTGAATGGGTTCTCTTCCACCTTGGAGTTTTCTCTCTAAACCTTAGAAAGGGATCTTGGTTCACCAAGTTCAACACCATAGGTGGAGGCCTATCCCTTTCCTATCTTGAGGATTATCAAGATATTCTCATCTCTCTTTTTTTCTAATATTTTTATAAATTTCGTATGGAAATTTTCTGGTTTTCAACTCTACCTCCGTTCAAAGATTTTATCACCGATGATTTGTTTCTTAGAATTTTCAAGATCCGTAAGTTACATCGTGTTCTTGATTCAAAGACAGACCAAACGGTACCAACCCCCAAAGTTTTTTGGTCGCCGGTAAAAAGAAATCTCACCGAAAAGCCTATCCAAGTGGAATACATGAAGAGCCTTGAAATCATAGATTTTTTTTGTATTTTTTTGGGCTATTTCATAAGTTTTGTTGGTATATTCTAATAGGAATCATTGAAAGGGGTTAGTTTCTAAGATTTGGAAGCGTTTAGAATAATTTTGAAGCGGCGGCAACAATTTTCGTGATTGCATACTCTTACGGCAGAGGGGTTTTTTTCACAAAACCCAACCTTGGTTCAACCAGACCAGTGAACCAAGTCGGGTACAGGATAGCTAATCCCAAAAAAAATCTTTATTTTCTTTCCTTTGAGTAGTAACTGGTTGGCATCATGCTCACAATCCATTAGCTATTTTACCTGTTTTTTTTATTCCCTATATCTTTAATCTGTTAGTATTCCATAAATTAAACCCTTTCCTTCTGTTATTTCTTTTTTGATAAATTTTTTACATTAAATTAAGTTGTTTTTAATCTTTGGTTGGGAATATTTAGACATGTTTAATTGGGATTATTTTAATTTAAATTTTGCATGTTCCTTAACTCTATTTATGCTCCTAATATTACAAACCCTATCAAAAATTTGTGTCATTGTAGGTGAATAAGAACTTAGTTGTGCTTATTTATAATTGGTTATGCATCTCTAATCTCTTATTACACACACTCACAAAACTACATGCATGTTGCATCAAATTTGGTATCAGAGCTTAGGTTAGGGTATTAAGAACCTTTAGGTTGCATCTTAGGTGTAGTTTTGCATGATAAGTTAGTTTCTTTCATTTTTCTTCCATAGCATTGCATTTTATTCCATTTTCTTGAGAATCCTAGGCATTTTCCAACATTTAGAGTCCATGCATTCTTTTAGGGAGTTCTAGAGTCTAACTATCCTGAGTCCTTTGGTGTATGTCCATAAGGTCAGGCCTTGATTAGCATCCTAAAGTGTCCCTAAGAGAAGGAACTAACTCCCAAATCATTCAGGACCTAGTTCTTAGGGACTTAACGGAAAATGTGGATAAGTTAATTCAAGCCATGAAAGCTAGCAACAAGAACAACCACAACCAAATAGAGAAGTTCGTAGAGAGTTGGTTCCCCTTACCATGAGGGATTCTTAGGAGGGGAGAGGAGTTCACCTAGATCATGCTCAAGACCACCATTCGGGCCATAGGTCCACGAGAGGTCATGGTAAAAGAACTCTAAGTCCTGGGTATGGGATTGACCCTAGGACCACCCCACGTAGGGGTAGATCTCTACTCCATCATGATGAACTAGAGATAAGGATCTCACCCAGGGATGGGACGCCAGAGTTTGAATATGAGGACTATGATCCCAAGGGTTATAAAGGACAGCGAGGGTTGAGAGGTCGTAGAGACCTCGAAAAAACAGCCCTAAAGTCAATGAGGATTAAGGTGACTACCTTTGATGGGCACTTAGATCCCAAGTACTTATTAGACTGGATTCGAGGGATGGACCAATACTTTGACTGGTACGATATCTCCCCTCACAAGCAAGTTAAATTTTTCAAGATGAAACTAGTTGGGTTAGCTCAGCTTTATTGGGAGTCAGTTGGGTAGCAGATTCATTGGAGACGTGAAAGAGTCATTACTAGTTGAGTAAACATGTGAGATAAGCTCAAAAAGAAGTACGTTCCACATCATTATCATATTAGACTTCTTGAGCAGTACAACGCAATCCGCCAGGGCTCATCTAGCGTAGCGGACTACATCATGAGGTTTGATAATAGTTAGTGAGAGCCTAGTTACGACCATCACTAGATTTAAAGAGGGGCTTAGACCTAGGATATAAAAAGAACTCCGTCCTTACTATACCATTACTTAAGAGGAGGCCTATAGACTTGCCCAAGACATGGAGAAGTGTGTGAGGCTTTTTCCTTTACGTTTCCTAGATCCTAGGTGTAAGGATATTAGGCCAGGATCCTCTACTGGTGGACAGCCGCCCATACCAAGTCCTAGTACCTGTAGACCTACCCCTACTCCCAATAAAGAGAAGGATGTGACTAAGGGTTTACTTATAGTAGACCCTGAACAGTGTCCTAGTCAGATAGAGCATTCTCTGCTTATAAAAGACACTGCGAGTAAGGAAGAGTCATAAGAAGATCAGTCATTAGATAGAGTGAGGGCTAATGAGCTACATGACCCTCTTGCAGTGGAAATACCTAGTGATGATAAGGAAGAAGAACCTCAGGAGATTGACCAAGAGGTTCAGAGAGTTCAGGAGAATGCATCTATAGAGGCCTTAGTGTCTAGTTCTATTGTACCTGACCCTGACCATGATGTTGAAGAGTAGATTCATGAGGTCCAAGAGGTTCAGGAGGTCCAGCTGAGTGTACCCATAGCGATTCTAGTGTTCAGATTTGTTATGCCGAAACCTGACCCTATCCCAGATGCTTTGTTAGATCTTCCACTTGAGAAAGAACCACATATGCCTAGGGTACTCACAGTATTTGAGAAAGTGGTTCATACCCCTTGTGTATCCAATTCCCTGGTACCTAATTGGGACTTATCTGTTAGGCATTTTAGAAGGTACTATGGAAGATGACTGGTGCACATATGTTGTTTCCATTGGTTAAACATTTTTCACATGATTACCATTCACTTACTGATGGATTACTTGAGGTGGTAATCAAGAGTAATAGTCCTTTATAGAACAAAAAGGTTTTTTTATTAAGATGTTTGGTTGGTGAAAACCTTAGGTCATGGGCTAATGTCTTGTCTAGTGTAGAATTCGCGTATAATAGTTCGATCAATAGGACAACTAGTATGAGTCCATTTGAGATAATTATAAGTTATAGACTCAAGGCTCCTATAGATCTCATTCTTATGTTTGTATCTCATTGACCATCTGAATTTGCATCACATATGCATTACACCAAGAGATTAAGAGAAGGATAGCCATAAGTAATGAGCACTATAAATTGTCGACTGATTCACATCGCATCCACCTTGTGTTTCAAACAAGTGATTATGTAATGGTTAGATTCCACCCTGAGCGATTCCCTTCAGGAGTTGCACGGAAATTGCATGCGAGGAGTTCAGGACTATGCAAAATTCTAAATAAAATTGGAAATTGCATGCAAGGAGTTTAGGACCATGCAAAATTCTGAATAAAAGTAGTCCTAATGCTTATGTTTTAGATATTCCGACTGAGTTAGGGATAATACACATTTAATGTGGAGGACCTTGTACCCTACTATGGCCATTTTACCCCAATCCTTGAGCCTTATGCAAACCCACAAACACTCCCATCTCCACCTCTTCTGCCCATACCTCCATCTCCACCAGTTGTCGTTCAGAGAGAGGAGATAGAGGATATTTTGGATGATCAGATTATTTCTACTCGACAGGGAGGATATCGGAGATACCTCGTCAAGTAGAAAAAATGCCCAACATCGACAATGCATGGCTTACAATGAGAGAGTTGTAGAGATTGAACCCAGATATGCTTGAGAGGTACCGCAACGCTTCAACGTCAAAGACAACTTTTTCCCAAGAGGGGAGAGTTGATGAAGACATCAAGACCAGGCAGGGTGGTATATGCCAGGTGTATCAGAGAAGGAAGAAGAACACTCAATTCTTATGGTTTGAGTAAGGTGTCTTTTAATTCATGGTCATTTTCTGATCTTCTTTTACATTTTATATATTTGAGATTTTGGGAAAGTTAATTTTGGTGATTTCATATATTTTTGTTCATTGATGGGTTTTTATTAGAGATTTTGTGTTTCACGTAATTAGGAGGGTACTTTGGGAATAATTTGGGGAAAAAGGTATTTCTGGTATTTTAATGTAATAAATGGGCAAAGTAGTCGAAGCATGGTTTTAGACTGTAAGCCTAGGACTAGTGGGCTATAAATTTAATGCTACATGCCCACAACAAAGGAATGAAGAAAGTTTTGAGTTTTCTCTCTCTTATTGGGCACTCTTCAACGTGAAGGGTTCTCTTCCACCTTAGAGTTTTCTCTCAAAACCCTAGAAAGGGATCTTGGTTCATCAAGTTCAACCCCATAGGTGGAGGCCTATCCCTTTCCTATCGTGGGGGTTATCAAGATTTTTCCATCTCTTTCTTTTTCTAATGTTTTTATAAATTTCGTGTGGAAATTTTCTGGTTTCCAACTCTACCTCTATTCAAAGATTTTATCACCAACTATTCGTTTTCTGGAGTTTTCAAGATCCGTAAGTTGCATCGGGTTTTTTATTCAAAGACGGACCAAACAATACCAATCCCCAAATTTTTCCGGTCATTGGCAAGATCTTGTCGGAAAGTCTGTCCAAGCGGAATATATGAAGAGCCACAAAATCAGAGTTTTTTTTTTTTAATTTTTTTGGGTGGTTTTGCCAGTTTTGTTGGTATATTCCAACAGGACTCATTGAAAGAGATTTGTAAGCATTTTGAGTTTTGAAGCAGCAATAACAATTTTCATGGTTGCCTACTCTTACAGCAAAGACATTTTGAGGGTTTTTACACAAAACCCTACCCTGGTTCAACCAAACTAGTGCAACGGGTTGGGTACAGGACAGGTAACCTAAAAAAAATCTTTATTTTCTTTCCTTTGAATAGTAATTGGTTGACATCATGCTCACAATCCATTACCTATTTTACCTTCTTTTCTTTATTCCCTATATCTTTAATCTATTAGCATTCCATAAATCAAACTCTCTCCTTCTGTTATTTCTTTTCTGATAAATTCTTTACATTAAATTAAGTTATTCTTAATCTTTGGTTGGAAAGATACAGACATATTTAATTAGGATTATTTTAATTTAAATTTTGCATGTACCTTAACTCCATTTATGCTCCTTATCATTACAAACCCTATCTGAAATTTGCGACATTGTGGGTGAATAGGAACCTAGTGCTTATTTATAATTAGTTATGCATCTCTAATCTCCTATCGCACACACTCACAAACCTACATGCATACTGCATCACCCAACTTATAAATTATAATTAAGGTCATCATACACATTAAAATGTAGCCTCGTTTACAGCTTTCTTTGCTTCTCTTTTCATATGCTAGAGTATCTATATTGGATATGAAAGTAAATTGGTTTTGATGGGTCAAATCAAATTCAGCTTCTTTTTGTAAAGTTGGCTTTGTAAGAACTTCTAACCGAGAACATGAGAATGTGAAATGCACAGCACAGTGGTAGGGGCACAGATTTTTCTCACTGTTGGGAGTATAGATTCTCATGAATGTGTGTAATATTTTCACTGGGAACTTATTTTGAGGTGCTTTTGCATGGGGACCTTTCTTTTTCTTCATTCTCTTAGTTTTTGTTTCCCGCCTTTTGTGGAGCTTCTCTCCCTCAAATTGTATACAGCTTATATGCATTTCAAGTATCTAATATGCATCATTATTTGGGGGGCGGGGGGGGGGGGGAGGTAGTTTATATACCATTTTGGAAATTCAAATATTTTTACAAGAACTTTGGTCCCTTGACTAAAATAATTAGATGACCAATGATGTGTATGCAATCATTCCACTAGCAAGTTTCCTTGTCTTGATGCACAGAGGAAGCTTTTGTGATTATGTCGGTTTGTCTTCTTGTATCAATTTTCTTTCCCTTATTTGCAACTATTTTTTTCCCTCTCTTATCATTGTTCTCATATATGTTATTTATCCCTCCACATGCATTTCTTTCCTGGTTTATTTTAATCTTTATCTCTTCCTAAAGTCTCTCTATTTGTATGTTCCATATTACACTGCACTGTCATTGGCATGAATAGTTTCATAAAATGCATTTATCCCTTATATCCTGAGGATGTGGTCTGTTAACCTTTCATTTCTTGTTAAAGGACTAGTCTGGTGCTAAAGGAGCTGAGTTGTAGCTCAACTGATTGAATCTATTATGTTTGACCTGATGGCTTGTTTGGTAGATGTTCTGGACCTCAACTCTGAGGTCTCAGGTTCAATTCCTTGCCTTGGAGCTGAGCTTGTAGTTCAAGTGGTTGTTTTTTTGCTGTTCTTCGAAAGAACTCAGATTCTATCTTTTTTGAAATAACCTTACTACCCTTATAGTTAAACTTATGATCCCATAGTCTGTTAATGAGTGCAGAGAGATTCTTAATGACTGACTAGAATTTGTAATGTTGCACCTGAATTGCAGGAATGTCCACTGTCACTTGATAGGATTGGTGCCTCCAGGTGCTTCACGTAGCCTGAGGAAGGAATGTCCTGATCAGCCTCCCGTTAGACTTGATGCTAATTTGCAGAAGGAAGTGCCTGCTGATCAACATGTTATTGGCCTTTCAGCTAATTTGCAAAGGGAGATGCATTTAGATCCACCTGTAATTGGACTCGCAGCTAGTTTGAGGCAAGAGTTGAGCAATGCACAACCTGGAACTGGTTTCACTTCTAATTTTCAGAGGGAAATGTCTACTGTTCAACCTATCATTGGACTCACAGCTGTAAGTGACATTAAATGCCTTGTTTCTAATTCATCGTCACAGAGCATTTTTTGCATGCAGTTATCAGTTTAGGATGGTCAGATCCAAGCTAATGCGGTCTGTGTATGGCTGCTAATAGGTAGAAATGGACATCTTATGAAGCCCTCACCTTGTGTTGTACTACTAATTTGTGGTACTTGTATATATACATATTTTTTGGGTTTATATCATTATTGTGAACGTATGCACATTAGGACTATATGTTTGTGTCTCCATTTGGTATTAACACAATTTGATTACCAGACTGGGCTGGATGGATGAACCAAGTTCAACCACAATTGAATTTTTACTGGTTCATTTCAGCTTAAAATCTGAAATGCATTAAAAAAAAACCTCCAAGCCGGCAGTTTCGCATGTTATTTGCTAACCATCCAAGCTGAATGATTTTTGCAAGTCATGCAAACCTGATGTATTTCTGCATAGTAACCAGTTTTAAAGAGACGTGATTTTAACCTTTTTTATTTAAAAAATGTAGATTCAAAAGCTTTTTCTCCTCTCTTTTTTCCAAACCTACACAGAAACCCCTTTTTTCTGTCTCGATCTTTAGTTTCCACTGCCTTCTCCTGAAATAATAAATAAGAAGAGAGGAAGACGGAAGAAGAAGGTTTCAAGGTAGGGTTTTTTCCTCCTTTTTTCTATTTTCAGTTTTCCTCTCTCTCTCTCTTTTCAAACCAAGTTCATGATCTTTTTTTCTCTCCTCTGATCTCTCTCTATACGTCTACAACATATCTGATCTCAACCCCCCATTCTCTTAATTCAAGACAATTTTGGATACTCCTATGCAGTTTCTTTTTTTTATGAAGTAGTCCAATGCAGTTTCCTATTAATTTTTGATAATGTCATAGATAGGTTTTAAAAGCAATTATGAAATTCAATATTTTTCCTATTAATTTGAATTTATCTTTCTATAGGTTTTTTGATATGTTTTAGTCTTCCACTTTGAATCTTTTAAAAAAATTAAATTAAATCTTTAATCCAAAGATCTAATGATTTTAACTAACAAGATTATTGTTTTGACCAAGTTAAGCTTTCCGAATTGATATTTTATTATCTTTTCTAAATATGAATATTTAGATCTCACAAATTTTATTTTCTTGGCATTTTTAGCAAACCATCATTAAATTGAATAAACCAGCTATCAGATCGCCCAAGCATAAACTAGTTCCTTGCTTGATTTTACTCATATTCCTGATGAGGACATGGGAGCAAGGTGGGACCCACACTTGGTCTTGGTGGGGTCCATGCATGGAGCGATTTATGAAATGTTATGGAGTTTAATAAGGATCTTATAGGGGGTAACGTTTATTTTATGTGTCCATGTAATAAGGCCAATAGTAGCATGATGTTGGTGTTTTTTTAGAGTGATCCCGTTTTTTTATGTTTACCCCACTTTTTCAAAGGTCAAAACTTGTCATTTTGGCTTATTTTGGTAT
>JAOXJP010244034.1:0-22844 GCA_025762735.1 Platanus orientalis | reverse complement strand
GGGGGGGCCCATGCTAGGGGTGTGGTAGTGGGGAGGACGTGAACGGGGTGGTAGAGAGGGGTGTGAAATGGGTGGAGGAGGTGAGGAGGTGGTGGAACCCATGGGAGCATGTGGTGTAGAGGAGAGGTGCAAGGGGTGAGGTTAGTGGTCCTTAAGTCTCTATCCTTCATTTGGAATATTTCACATAAGGGGTAAAGGATTTAAGATTTGTTTTAGGGGCATTTTGGGAAAATTTGTCAGTTTTTTAAAAGATCAATGATTGCTTTTTTTGGATTTTTTTTCTTTACTATTTGGGTTTCCTTTTTGGGTTTTATAACTCTAAATGTTTCAAGGTTTATAAGTTTTTCGCATCTCCTAGATATTCTGGTTGTAATGCAGCTACCAAAATCGAATTTGGAGTAGGGTAAGCGGGTCAAAACTGACCCTAAATAGCTCTAGGATGACTTATACCTAGGCAAGAAGGGTAAAATGGTAAAATTGATTTTTTTAATCTTAATATAAAATATAGCCTTCGGAGTTTCTGAGACACATGCTCTGACTGTTCACAAATCCGATACCTGAGTAAAAAAATATGTTTGAAACCCTGAACTATCCTAGACCAGACTTCTTATGGACTTGAGATAGGCTTTTCTTGGAATTGAAGTGGAAACATTGGAGATCATGGTTGTCTAGACTTTGGAGCTATGAGTCCACAGGACTTGCCAGGCAGACAATCTGATTCTTGGTGAATTTTTGAGAGATTCTCAAAGGAATGTGATTTAACTAAAAAATGCACCATGGACTTGTGAAGAAATAGGTCATTAAGATGTGCTGAGTGTCTATGGATGGATTTATCTATCAGGGTGTTTATCGAAGATTTTAAAAAATCTGAGAATATGGGCCTAACCTTGAGGGATTTGGATTCCTGGAGAGTTCTTTGAGGTTCACCAAGTGTTCATGGCTGATATAAGTGATTTTGCTGTAATTTAGGGGAGAATGGGATGATTGGGGGTATTGGGCCCTTTGTGGTTTTTCTTAGGGATATTTTGGGCTTACCAGAATGGGGTCACTGATTTGCTAAGTTTCTTATTTGTGTCAGGCCTTCAGGGATTTACCGAGGGTCTGACGTTAGAGAGAAATGGTGTATTAGAGAATGTGGGGGGGGAATGGTAATTTTCTCAGCCTTTTATGCTTCAATATGGGAAGGTTTACGAAGATTGAAGAATCCTTGAAAAAATGGGCTTCATAGCCCATAGTTTGAGATCTTTAGGGGTGTAGGGGTAAAATGGTAATTTATCAGCCCTTAAGGATTTTAATGTGGAAAGACTTATAAAGGCTGTTAAATTCTAGATGTCTTCACTATAGAGGGAATTTTGGAAAGCTTTAGAGAAAATGAGTTCAAATAGGCATTGATTCGAATCTCTGAGTGTATAGGGGTAAAGGGTAATTTGCCAACCTTTTGTTGCTTTAATGCGAGAAGGCTTATGAAGGTTGGTAAATTCAAGATGTCCTCACTATAGAAGGAATTTTAGAAGGCTAAAAGAGTTCAAATAGGAACTTGTTGGGATTTCTGAGGGTGAAAGGGTAGAATAGTAATTTGTCAGCCTTTTGTTGCTTCAATGTGAGAAGGCTTACGAAGGTTGGTAAATTGAAGATGGCTTTACTATAAAGGATTCTGGAGAAAATGAGTTCAATAGGGTTCAATTGGGATTTTTGATGGTATAAGGGTAAAATGGTAATTTGTTAGCCTTTTATGCTTCAATGTGAGAAGACTTATGAAGGTTGGAAAATTCAAGAGGGCTTTACTTTGGGAGGATTTATGAAGGCTGAGGAGTCCTGAAGAAAATGAGTCCTATACACTAAATTTGGGGTTTTTTTATAGGTATAGGGGTAAATTGGTAATTTGTCAGCCTTTTGGTGCTTCATTGTGGGATGGCTTATGAAGGTTGGCAAATTCAAGGTGAAATAGAGCTGATAGTTTGAACTTAAGGACTCTCGTAGTTCTATGGTGTTTTCTAGAGAGATTAGGGTTTAGTCTAATTGATCCTTGGGTGGAGTTTGGACATTGACATTGCATTTGCGACAAGAGTATCCTTTGAGAATGTCTAGCCATCTGGGGTTCGGGAGAGGCTAGGATCTGACTTTGTCTCTTGCCATAATGAACCCATCTAACTCCATTAATTAGCCCAAGTCAAAATTTGGGTGTTGACAGTTCTAATGAGACAAAATAACCTAAATGAAGTGTAATTAAGGTTTGAAGTCATCCTAGATGAGATCCCACATGTGTGGGAGTCCAATGGTTGAAGGCCGCATTAAAATATGGCAAAAATATGCAAAATTTGCAACTTTCAACATTTTTCCCAGGTCCTGATCGATCAGGTTGTTGGTGATCGATAAGGAGGTCACTAAAGGGAGATGCACCATGTTTGATGATTGATCAGAAGATGCACCATGTTCCATGATCAATCATGCATGATTCCTGGGTTTTTGAAATTTCAATTCCGACACCCCATAGTAAAACAGGCATAACTTTCTCTAGGAAACCCCTTTTTGCAAGCCGTTTGTTGTGTTGGAAACTAAACTTTAAGATATTTCCAAGGGTATATGGTTTGTACTCTAATTCACTCGCGATTAGTGTTGGTGGGCTTAGGAAGTTTCCTTAAATACGTAATTAGGATACCTTTCGAACTTGATAGGTTCAAGTTCAAGCTTGGGCTCTACACTTTTAAATTGGTTTATAGGGTTCTTAAACCACCCTATGATATTTTTAAAACATGTGAAAAGATAATTTTATCCTTATAGGGCAGAATTATGATTTTTCCCTTTAAGTGCAATACAGGGTGCTACAGTGGGTATTTAGTGCATCCTTGGCACTACTCCTCCACAAATTTTAGCCTTAATCAAACAAGTCTAAGTAGGGTATTATATTAGTCGATTGGATTGAATTACAACACTGTCCTGTGTGAATCTAAGTATTGATTCTGTGATCTTGATTATAGATCTGATTGAGGCTACTTCTAGCGTTGTTGGGTCCATTACAGCTTCCCAAGTTGTCTTGCACCACTAAATTTTTAAAGGAAGTGACCTAATTACTTAGAAATGTGAGTTTCCATCAAGATTATTTTCTTTACTCTAATCGGTAATAGATCAATATAATTCATTGAGAGAAAACTAATTCTTAACCTCTTTCGCCTACAAGTAACTATTTGTAGAAAAGCATAATTCTCATATCATCTACAAGAAAACTCATTTGTGGCAACGCCTTATCATCTATGTGAAAAACATTCTATAGGATCACCATTGGAAGGGACACATTCATAAAAGAACCATGTGCTTACATGATTATCTTATTATTCTCTTCATTCTAACTAATAATAGATTTATGTAATTCATTAAAAAAATATAATTCTCAACCCATTTCATCTATAGGAAACTATTTGCAGAAAAGCATAATTATCATAAACATCTACAGGAAAATTCATTTGTAGGAATGCCTTATCGTCTAAGGAAAAACCTTATATAGGATCACCATTAGGAGAGACACATTTCATAAAAGAACCATGTACTTACATGACTGTATGTGGTTGGTTTCTTTTCCCATTGAACTTATGACAGTCATGTTGGGTGTCCACCAAATTTATTGCTTGTTTGGCCATTGAACATGAAACAGGCTTGTTGATACTGCTAAGTTGGATGTCTGTCAAATTCTATGTTTAGGCTTATTTATCTCATTCCCCTCATCATGAGATTAACTTTTTTTCAAAGCCTTATATACTTGGTCAACCATTTCTAAATTTCCATACAATTCGATTAGCTTTGATGCTATTAGTACACAAATCCTTTTATCATGAGTATCCTTTGGGTTTATTGCCTAAAAACCCATCACATGATTGTGCTTCATGAATGGTTCTTGCCACCATGTGCTTACTCAACATATTTTTCAACCATTCTTCTTCATAGTTCAATACAACTTTCAATACATCAAAACTAAAAAGAATACACACCAATGCATTTAATCTTGATAAGTTATGTATCTACTCAACACTCCATGTGAGTATTTGTATTATGACACATGAAAATTCTAATTTTCTGTCAACTTTATGTTGATATAAACATAGCCATCAATTTGATGTTGGTATTCTTGTTATCATTAGCTTTATGCTAGTTAACTTACTACTATAATTAGGTCTATCTTGGTAAACATTGTCATTAGCCTTAAGTTGATAAACACAGATTTATTTGTCTATACTTAGTGAATCATCTTAATTGATTTTTCAAAAATCATTTTGTGGACATCAGTGTTCGGGACCAGGGGGTACCTGGTTTCCCCACTGCCCGTCTGTGGTCTCTGGGCCCACTCTTCAGCGCGTGATGCCGGTGCATGAAAGGTCTCTAACCCTCTTACAAGAAGGTTAGGCTTTTCTAGGTGTCGCCACTAACTCGGGGTTAACCGATGGAGTTGGACATTGGTTTTCCTCTTCAGGTAAAGATGAGAAATCTAGACCCGAAGGTCTAGGGTTTTAACTCCTAGTACTGGTCTGGGTTCCTGGGACTTAGGGTAAATTGTTTAGTTGCACTTGGGGAAGGTGTTAGGTACCACAAATACCCGCCTTTTTAGGGCAGTTTCTCCCATTCATATGAGTTTTAATCCTATGTCCATTTTCATGCTTTGTTAAGTATAAATTAAAATGTCTACACCTTGTTTAATTTGAGTTAGAGGTTTGCTTAATTTTTCTCAAGCCTAACGCCTGATTGTGCTCTCAACGCTTGATTTTAATTCAGGGTATAAATAGGCATTGGTTTATGAACAGTTCAAGATCTGTCTTTAAATTTGTCTTATTCTAGATATAAGAGATCCCTCATGGGTTGGGTCTTTAGAGGGATGATAGACCCCTCTAAATGGCTTACTGTTTGACTTCTTGGAGTTAGATATCAACCCTAAAAGAAAGGGGAGAAAAGAGAAGGAGATGAATTGTTCTGGTTTGTAAGCCTAACGCCTGTTTATCACCTCAACGCCTATTTTTCCAACGCCTAAATTTAATTCATGGTGAAAAACATGCGTTGGAAAATATGATCAGGTTGTCACCTTTGTGCAATCTTTTAGGGCGATTTGGTGGGTCCCAGCAGTGTGGGAATTGTGGTTTGAGGAAGGGATATCTTCTAAGGTTACACTGTGTAACCCTAGAGGCCCTAGGTACAAGCCTTATGGAGATATGATCTCCTAAAGTGGGCCACACAGTCATCTATCACAGGCCTAATGCCTATTTTTTAGTCTAACGCATGTTTGTTCAACGCTTGAATTTAATTCAGAGAATAAACAGGTGTTGGGTATTGAAATAGCAGCCAAGTGGATTCTTGGGCCACCACAGTGGGGCCCAGAGGGGTGGGACCTCTCCTGGGTCTTAACACTGGTCCTAGGGGTGACTTACACTCAGAGGATTTTTTTAAAAAGAATGATTTTTAAGGCCTAAGCTTAACGCCTGAAAGCCATTCCAATGCCTGAATTTCTATCCAACGCCTGTTTTTTAACAAACAGGCATGGGATAGAAATGAGGGCCTACAGAGGTGCTCGTGCACATGAATAACTCTTAGAGGGTATATTCGCCTTAGGACAGGTCAGGAGAATAATTAGGGCTCCCTGGGGTGGGTCCTAAATCCAGTGCCTATTTATTCTTCTGACACCTGTTTATTCAACGCCTATTTTGAATTCTCTTAAAAAACAAGCGTTAGTTACTGGGAGAAAATCCAACAACTGGATTTCTCAATTTTGGTGCCCTTAAAGTTTTGTAAAAATTATGAAATTAAGCATGATAACATGGGAGATATATATGAATAACATATAAAAAAATTGAACTTCAATTCATGCACAAAAAATTCTAATTAAAATAAAAAAATATTCACCAAAACTCGGTCTCAAAAGACCCAGTTTTTGAGGTTTGTTTAGAGGACCATCTTGAGGCCTTCCACAAGTCATAAATTCATGAAATTAAATACACAATATGATATTTATGTCTATCCTAACATAATCAAATTTGGGCTCAATCAGCCTTATAAAAAAACACAATAAATTCAACATGACAATTAGCTAAAAATAGAAGCAAGTAGAGGTTATTGAGCCTCTACTATGTAACCCGAATAAGAACAAGATTTTAACATAAAATTAACAGCATAATAACAACTAATTAAGATGTATTGAACAAGGGGGAATGAATTAGACTAGAGTTTAGGCTTACCATACCTAGGGTTGATACAAACTTTGTTAAATCACCTTCTTCCTCTTTTCCTCTTAGAATTAGTGTTTTTGGTAGCCAACCTTAGGTATCACGAAATTGGGGCTATTTATAGCCCCAATTATGCTTTATGGATGGTTGGGATTGATCCTAATGATTGCTAGGTGGAGGGTAGAGATGAGTTTAGCAAAAGTGAGATGGAGGGCTAACATTTAGCATGAGATGCCTAGGTGTGTGACATTTGTGCTAAGGGGTTAGACAAGTGTCTAAGTGTCTTGGATAGATGGGTGGTTAGGATTAACTTAGGCTAGCCACATGGAGGGTAAGGATGAGAGAGGGTTAGTTTACATGCATTGGTTAGGTGTACAAAGAATGGTAGGTTAGATGCCATGTGATAGGTGTAGATTAGTTGCAAAAATCAAGGGTGGGACATCAAGGTACTATTTGGAGGGTCATAAGTGAGACCTTGGGGATGTGAAATTCAGCTCCTAGATCTAAGGGTGAGGAGTTAGGGTGCAGTAGAGGAGATGCTCATCCAATGGTTGGTAATTGAGCCTTAAGGTGTGAATACCTTAATTCCACTAATGAGCTTAAATGCCTTAAGGCTTTAGCTCACTAAGGTACAATGATTATTTTGTGATTTTTCATACATTCACTGTGTGACCCCTTTCCATGGCTCTCGAGCTTGGAATTGGGCAAACTCAACGTCTGATTTTGAAGTCTTAGATGATTCGGTCACAACGGGCCAGTCGAAACCAAATTACGATAAGAGAAGGGGGTAAAATCGAGGTTTTTCTATTCTAAAAAGCTTGCGGAACATTTCAGAAGGTCAAGGAGATGAAATTGATCTTAGAAATTGTCTGATGAAAGATGACCTTTGATTCAGGTGAACCACAATCTCTAATCACGCTAAATTCTGATACTTGAATTGAGAACTGCGACAAAAATACCTGTTTGGTCACACGGGGATTTCTTGATAGGAATTGCTTCTGTATTTTATGTGGGTCTCTGCTTTGAGTTGTGCTTGAAGGTTTTAAAGCTTGAGGAATATCATGACTATAGAAATTGATAGTTTGATCAGGATTCCTGGATAATCATCGGGAGAATCACGAAGTGGACTCATTCGTTGAGATCGGGTTTTTGTAGTCGCTTGAAGGTTGGAAGAAATGAGTAGTCAGACTTCCTCAAATGTACCATCTTGTGAAATAGTTTTTCAAAGATAAGGCAGAAACCGAACAAATGAACCTACCCTTGTCCCATTATGAGTTCGGGATAATCTTTGGGAGAATTCGGTGTAACGAACACAGACGAAGCGACTTGTTCTATCTTGAGCGAAAAGTGATGGTGTGGGAAATGGGGGTCTCGTAATCTAGTGAAAATTTGATACTTCGAAGGTATTGGAATTACAAGGATGTGGCCACTAACAGACTGAATTTTTGAGTTTGGGTGAACTCCGATGAGTCGGTTGATCACCCAATTCCTGGTACAGGATTGCTATTCCTTTTAGAGTATTTTAAGAAAATCCGCTTAGATAAGTTCCACGAAAGCTCGTGTCCCTTAGATATTTTTTTGAAGGTTTCCAAATTTCTGAGAGATGACTGCTGATTGATCTTAATTCGGACAATCAAGGAACAAGTTGGCTCCATATAAGTGGAACGGGATTATGACCTCTTTCTGATCTTTTGGGAGAAATTTGAGATTTCGCCTATACTTGAGATATCAAAGTCCTTTTCTTATACCTAGAGATTTGAAGCTAAGATCATGGGCAAGATATGGTCATTGTCCTTTCAAAATTCAGAGGTCGGATGAACCTCTAAAAGCTCTTCCAATGGTCACTCTCAGGTTCGCGTCAACCTAGATTGAGGGGTTGACAGTTGTCGGTCTTGATGAGGGTCGACTCTGTGATGAATTTCTTGAAGTTGGGAGGGGCAGAGGTGAACAATGTATAAGATTGCACCATTTTGATAGTGAGAGAGGTTCCAGGGATCCTTTGAGGGTCGATGGGTGAATTCTTTGAAGTGAAAATGATAAAATAGTAATTTTTTGCTTGCGGGTCAAAAAAAGAGAAAATAAGGGTTCTTCGTTTGTGATGCTTCACTACCGGAAGACTTATATAGGCGAGGAAAATTTAGTGATCTGAATGATAGATAGTGAGTTTTGGGCCTTTGAAGGAAAAATGGTAAAATTGTAATTTTTCCATTTGTGATGCTTTACTGATGAAAGACTTATGAAGGTTGGAAAAATTATAAACAACATGAGTGGGTTCTTGAATGTGGACCCTCAAAGTCATGTTGATACTATTGTGAGAGATTAGGGTTTGTCTTGAAATAATGTATTTGTGCTATAATAAGGTGTTTTGACTGGTTCATTGCTACTGAAGTATCTGGAAAGACTTCTTTGTGAATGCCTAACCTCCTAAAGTCCAGGTTTATTTTTCCTAAATCATTGGTGCTTAGAGTCTAAATGCCAAAATGCTATTACATTATCTTTATGCTATCACATGACCCGAGTCAAAATTTAGGTGCTGGCACATTTCAAGATTCCATTGGCATCTCTAGGCCCTCATTGACTAATGGAACCTCTTTGCGTCATTGACACAGAAACATATGTTTTTATCATGTCATTTTTAAGCATGTATAACTTTATGACCACCAAAATAAATTCCTCCAGTACCAAACAGGATGGCAGTCTCACGTACATCTTGCGTTTAATCATATTTTACATATCACATCTAGAAAAAACTATAATCATCAAGTTACAAATAAAACTCACATCATAGTGCTAAGATGTAATAAGTTTGCCCATCGGACATGCATGTCATCTATGTGAAACCAACCTTGAGATTTGTGTGACAATACAATGAAAGCTTATGATGGGTATTTCATACCGTGTGAGTTCTAAGCTTGTTAGTGGCTGTGAAGGGGAAAATTCTAGCGTACAGGTTCAGACATAGAATAGAACCTGTGAGACCAAGTGTACGTTTGAGAACCAATTGCTAGAAGGGTTGCTGCAAGCTGAAAAATCAAGCTGATTGGATGATTGTAACCATCTCATATATCGTTTTTGGTGGTTGAAAGGAAATGGGGAAAATTGTGGAAATGGTGTTTGCAGATTGGATAACTATGACCAATTCTGATCCTCTTTCTTTAATTTTTTTTCCTTTTTAATCAAGTCTAGCAAATGTTTTTGTAGGACCATAAAATAGTGGGAACACTTATGATTGTTGGTGACTGTACGATGGGGTTTTGATGGATTTCACTTAGATTTCAATATAGTTGAATTTTAGGCCCTCTTGTAGATATGTGCTCACGCCAAGCTCTTTTGAAACACTATTAGGTATAACTCATTCTCAAGGACTATTCAATGCCACAGAAAAAATGTCATGCTTCAAGACAACATAACTTCTTCTCCAAATTTCAATGGAAGAGAATAAAAAAGTCATTATCCAATACTAGTCCCATAACTATGAGGTATTGGAAGGGTTGGACTGGAGATTGACTTAATCTTTGGCTTTGTTTTTTTTGTTTTTGTTTTTTGTTTTTGTTTTTTGTTATATAAAGTGGCTGTTCATGAGACTCGAAACCCGCATTCCCATGCTGATAGATAGTGTTTTCTACGGCAAAGAGTGAATATTTTGAAAAGGGAGTACACCTCATAAATCCCACTGTCCTCAACTCTCCTTCCTCATTATGTTTAAGTCGCACTTTTTCAAAACCTATCCAAACATGCTCCATTATTTTGTGCCTGACACATTATTTCCAAACGTGTTTTGGGTGTTTGATAGAAACAATAGTGGCACATGTTGAACATGCCCTCTTCATGTCCCACAATCTGGTACATATGCAAACGGAGCCCTATTGTTTTGACTCAAAAGTAAAAATAGTAAGAAAACATATACGTATTCTCATGATGATAATACCATATCCACTTGGAGTTTGGCCTAGTGCTCGTTCATGCAGGTTCGTACCTAATCATATGGGTCCTTTGTTAGGTGCCGTGTCAGCATTGATTGGTATAGATGTGATATGTCTCTAACAGTTCAGCTCCATTGGAGCTGATTCAAACTAATTCACTAAAGATCATGTACCTCATTTGATATCCAGTATTCGACCATCAAAGATTGAAAAACACAAAAGCAAATTATCAACAAATTGTTCTACTTTTAATATTATGACGGTCTGTGTTGAAACAGACCTCTATAAGCACACATGATGGGTTTTTGAATTTGGTCTCTTTGCACCAACATTTTCATCTTAACACTTTTTTGGACCTTTTTAAGCCCCAAACACAACACATGTCAGCTTATCATTCGTCATACACACATACTACAGACACTTTTTCATCTTCTTTATGATTGTTTATGTTGACACAGACCTCTATAAACGTGCATTGATTGACTTACTCAAAATTAGGGGTGTGCATGGGCCGGGTTCAGGCCGGACCGAGGTTAGCCCGGGGTTTGGCCCACCATAGTAATTTCAGGCTTGGGCTGGGTTCAGGTCCAAGTTTTTTAGAAACTTTAGGTTCAAATCCGGCCCTAGTTATTTTATTGGGCTTCGGGCCGGGCTCGAGTCAGCCCACAGCCCATTAATTAAAAAAAAAAAAAAAAAAACACAATCTTTGATTTCTCTTTTTTGACACCTACCTTTTCATCTCAACTCTTTTGCGAACATTTTTAACCCTCAACACACCCATGTCAACTTATAATTTACCATCTATACTAAACATACTTTTTTTATTATAGAACATTTTTTCACACACATACACATATACATACATGTATATATGTATACTTATCTATATATATATATAAATATATGTGTATATATATATTTGCATTAATTATATAATTCGGGCTTTGGGCCGGGCCTCGGGCTAAGTCGAGGTAAGCCCAAGCCCTAATAAAGTTTGAGCCTTCAACTTGGGCCAAGGCCCTTATCAGGCCTAGCTTGGACCAGTCCTTTTGGACCAAATTTTGGGTTAGATTGGGCCAGGCTCCGGCTGGCCCGAGCCCATGCTCAGCCTTACTCAAAATCCTTCATGCTTTTTTTTCTTTGGGTAAATAAATTCTTCATGCTTTTGTCGGGTTCTTACTAATGCATGGGTAGTACCCGATTCCAAATTTGATGTGTATGGACTATGGACCCAAACCCTACTGTTATTGCTCTAGCAACTGGACTGGACTACACATTTCCTGTACCCATGAAGACACGAATATTCTCGCGTAAGCCCCTCACTTAGAACATTTGCCACGCCGCTTTTGTAAATTGTAATGATCTCATTCGTACAGTAAGCAAAGAAGGGTTCAAGTTCTCTCATTATCGCTTGTCTTTATTCAGAAGCGCTGCGCAATTTTTAACTTCTGGTCTCGCACTTGGTTTCTCGCAGTCATGGCTGAAGCCCACGAAGAAGAGCGCCTTGACGTTCTCACAAAATCAGGTCAAAAAACGAGGATTTCAAAACCCAGGTGAGGTCTCATTTCCTCTCTTCATTACCCAGAATTCCCATTTCAAATACTGCTTTGCTTCTTGTTTACTAATCATAAATTTGAGCCATTTGTTTTTGTGATTTCAGTAAAGTCAACGCACTAGTTTGATAGAGATACATATGTTGTGTAACTTTCTCAATGTTCCACAGTCTAATCTGAATTAGGATGGAATGTCCCCTACTCATGCTTCTTAAAATTGATTATAAATCACTGTGAAAAGAGAGAAAGAAAGAAGAGTACATGGGAATTCATGTGTTGATCGATGTAAACAAACTCGTTGCATCTTGCATACATGCTCACTCTTAAGGAATATCAAGTAACAATTTTAAGGAATTACTTTTGTTCAATATTCTGTCAGTGATCAGCATAGTGACTCCTCTTGGTCTATCATTGTACTTGGCTGAAAACTGTTTGTTCTTTTACAATTTAGTGAAGCATTTTGTGTCTATAAATGGAAGGGGATTTCAGCAATAATGCTGGGTGGTGCTTGTTTTCTTGCTTCAATTTGCATAGTCGTGTCTTCTCCTTGAAAGGGTATCATGGCTATTGGTGATATTCTCTTCTTGTAAATTGGTTTTATGTACTCATGCAGGGGAGAGGTTCACAGAGATGGGGATTATCATCGAGCCGTTCATGTGTGGATTTTTGCTGAGAGTACTCAAGAGTTGCTTGTTCAGCGTCGTGCTGACTGCAAGGATTCGTGGGCGGGGTTGTGGGATATCTCCAGCGCTGGCCATATATCTGCTGGTGATTCATCCCTTGTAACAGCCAGGTAGCTAAAAAGCATTGCTATAGTTATGCTGGGGCAATTTTTGCTTAGTGGAGATGTATTGGTGCATTGAGAAAGCTTCCATTTCCTTCTTTTCTGTATGTCTTTACTAAAAGAAGCATATAATTACTCATTGTTTGCTCTTTTACTTTCCAATTATTTACTTAAATAAACTATTGTAGGCATCTATATTTTGCATAAATTTCCATTAAGGGGCCTACATCCTTCTAAATCTATACAAAATCCTCAAAGTAACACATGGGCCTAAAATCTACAAATTAATCCCAGGTGAAAGGAGAGTTCCAATAGGCCTCAGTTTTGGGTATGTAAACATTAATCCAGAAGCTATTGAGCTTACATGTTCAGCCCATTAACAGGCTCGAAGTCCAAGATAAAGCCTATGTGAACTCTGCATGAAGGAATATCTAACAAATTGATTTTTTTAGGGAAAAATAAAGAAAGAGATGCCAATAAAAGGGTATAAGAATTCTTTAAAGTGTTTTCTCTCCAAACAGAGAAATAACAACCAAATTTAAGACCAAAAAAGATAAAGAAATCTAATTATGGGTATGGATGAAGCACATCTCAAAAGTCTATAAATACACCCTCATATATTAAAGGGAGGATCTTTTGAAGACTTTAGCTGAGAGAAAGCCCATGAGATAGGACAAAGCTCAAAAGTTTCAGAGCATCTCAAAAGCCTTTCACTTGTTTGAAGCACCAAGGCATTTTTTCCGATTCTCTCCATCAACTACAGTTCATTGCTAGGGAGATGAGCACTTTTTGCAATCTTAGAAATATGCCACATATTGTCATGAGTGCCAAAAATTTGTCGACACAAATTTCGTGTGTGGAATAAACACGAAAAGTGAGGGCAAATTACAAATATTAAAATCATGGAAACGACTCTCTTTTGTTACACTTACACGAGCATAGACTTATGATTAACAATTGATGTTGAAGATGAGGGCTAGACAATGTATTTTTCTTCTTCAAATGTGTTGGTATAACCTTATCTTCAATATGGGCTTCAAGCTTTATAGGTAGTGAAGAAAACATCATAGTCTTGCACACAGGGCTGTGTGTGGCGTATTCTTGAGATTGTAGCAAGTGATTTTCTCTCTAGCAACGAATTGTAGTTGATGGGGAGAATAAAAGAGAATTCCTTGACGCTTCAGATAGGTGAAAAGTCGTTGAGATTCTCCAGAACTTTAGAACTTTGTATTGTATCTTGGGCTTTCTTTCAACTGAATTCTTCAAAAGATCACCCCTTTGATGTATAAGGGAGCATTTATAGACTTTTGAGGGGTTTCATTCATATCCTTGATTTGGTGTTGATTGGATTTCTTTACTTTCTTGGTCTTGAATTGGTTGTTATTTTTCTGTTTGGAAAGAAAATAGTTAAAAGAATTCTTATATTCCTTTATTGACTTTTCTTTCCTTATTTTCCAATGGAAAATCAATTTGTTAGGTATTCCTTTATGCAGGATCACATAGGCTTTGTCTTGGACTTTGGGCCTATTAATGGGCTGAACATGTGGACTTAGTGGTTTATGAGTTAGTGTTTGTAAATCCAAACCAAGGCCCATTGGACTTCTCCTTACACCTGAGACTAATTTGTAGATTTTAGATCCATTTGTTACTTCAAGGAATTTGTATAGATTTAGGAGGATATAGGCCCTTTAATGGAAATTTGTGCAAAATTTAGGTGCCTAAAACAACTACTACCTAGTCACTTGTTCTGTTCTTTGGTTAAGTTCTGAATCCACAAGCAGCTACCTAGCTTGATAGATTTCTCCGTTTACTTTGCTTAGATGTCACTTCTATTTGAAGGGTACTTAGTTTGGTACAGGACTTTAATAATTGTAACTTTGTTCTTTGTTACATAGTTTGTTCCACTTTCTTGCATTAAAATATGATGTTATTATCTTACTTACGGGTAAGGAAGTTTGCTGATGAATAATAGGGCTCTATGTTAGCCCCATTTTTACTAGTAAATGCTATTTCTAGATGAAGGTAATGCTGTTGCTGTTGTGTCAACTTGGGCAATCTTTGGATTTACATTTGGTTATTTCTGCTTAAAATTTCCCGGAATATCAACAACTAGTTACTTCACTTTCTCACCATCAGGGATTAAATCATCTTCTCTTTTCAGCAGCTATGCTAATATTAACCAAAACCATGCAACTATTAGCATAAAAATGCAATGTTAAGTTGTTGTTTCTCTTGAAAATCCTCGTAGTAACTAATAATTTTTTTCTGATTTGCCATTTATTATTCTACTTTATATAGATGCTAAGCGTGGCACATAATATCTTTGTAATGACTCTGGCTTTAACTTGTTTACCATACTATATTTTTTTAATACAGTTGTGTATGCTTTCTAGGAGGGAACTTCATGAAGAGCTTGGTATAGCTCTTCCAAAGGATGCTTTTGAATTGATATTCATTTTTCTTCAAGAGTGGTTAGTAGACACCTTTCTTTCATGGTTAAATTTATATATTCTTTATGCAACATAATTCTTTTTATATTGTTAAATCTAAGCAAAGATATTGAAAATGATGCATAATCATTCATTCTTTTAACATTTTTCTACGCTAGTTTGAAGCATACAAGCCTGGCATTCTCGTAAGACTGTTTTAGTGCTTATATATTGAGTTTTCTTTAAGCTTCATTATATTCTGCAAAATGTTCATAGGAATTTCTGCTTCTTAATACTTAGTCTTGGGGGTGGCAATGCGTTTGGTTGGGTTGGATCTGCCTTCATCTTAATGAGTGAAGGCTTTTCCCATGATGAAAACACCGAACCCAAATCTGAACCTGACTAGGTTTTGTAACAGTTTTGCAAATAAAGAAGGTAGACATTTTTTTCGCTACCTTTTGAAATCTCACATGTGATCTTCCGGATGGTGGATTGTGTTAGGGATTTTGTGTATTGTCAATGTCTATTCCAAAACTTCTAAGTTCATGTGGTGTAATTGATGTAGTATGCATGTCAAGAAACTAAAGAGATCTACAAGTCAACAATTCCAAACAAGTCAACACTATAAACTGGATTCCTATTCTATCAATTGCTTTGAAAGAATTAAAAAGAAAGATCAAGTGAAGAGTTAACTGATGTCAGACAAGATAAGAACCTAATAAAATAAAGAAAAGTTAAGAACTAATCATGCAAAATTAAAGCTACTAACTAAATTAGAGACTATTTAACAAGCTATGCAATGAAGACCTACAAAATGATATATAACATGGACAAAAAAAAGGTAGGTGTATGGCTGGACAACAAACTACCAGGGTATGCATATGAATGATAAAGTATGTATTGTATGAAAATAAGCAAATGTGCATAAACTAAGTGACATGGAATTCAAATGGGGACAAATGCGGTTGCTGCCAGCAAAGGGTGGAAAAACAGTGACTAAATGACATTATAGAGCTATTTGTAGAAACTACTAATGTGGGCAGCAGCAAGAATCAAGTAAATAAGGACGTAGAGTACACCTTACACAAACTATGGATTGTAGATATGATGTAGAACTCTTCCGAAGCAAACCTTGATATAAGCCGCAAGTACAGTAGATGATCACCTCCTTTTAAAGCTCAAGAGATTCTTTAGTTTCTTTCAACGACCTGGGCAGCAGATTCACATGTAATATATGGACCCTTGGAAGGATCCTTTGACCAGCCAGTGGTTGGTAAACACCTGTGGAACTCTTCCCCAAGTTCTAGCTGATATCAACCTTCAAGTAGAACCCAAAATAGGCAATACCCTTTTCTGATGAATTTCAGCAAACATGTAGGGAGCAGAATTTGGACAGCAACTTGTGATGGGTGTGTAGAGCTTCCTAATAACACTTCAGTCCACGAACAATATCATTGATGTATCCTCAGTCAATTCCAAGCAAGGTCTCTAGTCAGTACAAGCCATATGTGATCCAACCAGTATTCAGCCCTTTTATCAAGCACCTTAGAGGCAATTTATATAATCAATAGTAGGCCTCTCAGAGTTCTTCACTCCAGCCACAAAGTTATCACAGTAATGTATATGATATCAAGTGCAATGGAGGAGAGCTATCTTACACAGTGTGTAGCAGATTTCCAAAGGGCTTATGAATCTCAAAAGAATGCAAAAGTCCCAAATAAATAGGTCTGGCCGTAGGGTTCTATTCAAAGGGCTTTGATCTTTTTAATCAGAACACCAAAAATTGGTGGTTCTTGTGTAACCGCAGGGTATAACACATGGATTGGAGATAAAAATAAGAAGAAACTTCAAACAAACCTCTTAAAAGGTTGCTGGAAAAATATCTTGGCAGTGGTTTATGTGATTTTAGATGGTTTCTTGGAAAACCTTAGCCGTGTGATATATATGTATGGGTTGATTTCTGATGAAGAGATGAGGGGTGATATCCTAAGATGGCTGCCAGGTGTAAGAAACAAAGGGGAAACAATGGGCTTAGGGTTAATGAGTTTCTTTTCTTGATTTTCTGGTTTTGCACAGGTATAGAGTTGACCGTATGGTGTAAGGAGGGATGGGGAATAGGTTTGGTTGAAAAATACAAAGGGAGAAGTGTGGGGAAGTGGTCGGATGGTGTGGGGGCCTGTAGAGAAGATGGGAATGATGTAAGGATGGCTTGAAGAATTGTGGTAAGCAAGTTGGAATCAAGAAACCAGTGAAAGATTATGGAAGAAGAAGAAGATAAAGAAGAAGCTCTTACCTTGGAGGAAATCACCAACCTCCCTTGGGAAATCACCAACCCAAGTCCGTTGGCAAGACAACCAAGAGAGAAACCCAAGCAACCCAAAGAAGAGAAGCAACTGGCTGGAGAAGAAACAAGTTTTTCTTTTAAAAAAAAATAATTTTTTGTGGTAATTAGGTCTGGTCGGCCTCTCCATATATATAAAGTAGGAAACTATCCCTACTCCTAAATAAAAACAAATAAAACATAAAGAAAAGAAAAACTAAATGTGCAACGTGCACTAGCTGACCAAAACACACTCTACTGTATGATTTTGCATAAAAGGCCGCAATATTTAGAAATTACAAATATGCCCCTATGGGCTAAAAACTAAAAAATAAAAAAAATGATGAAAAATAGAAAATAACTCATATAACTGAAATAAAAGACCGCCAATCATGTTACATTGATGATGCTCATATATGGACCCCCCTCATGGGTAAATGGGTCCCACATGCCTCGAAAATCGTCAGGCTCAAATCAGCTCCGAATCAGCCCCCGATCGAAGTGATGGTCTCTGAATGATGCATCGTCTATGTAGAGGCTTAGTGGGACTCTCCTCTGGCATTGGTACACTCTAAGCTTGTTACGTGGTAAGATGTCCTCATCAGTAATGTGGTCATGTATTGAATAAAGTGTATAATTGTAAATCCTTGTAAGTCCGGTCATTCGGTTAATCTTTAAGAAGAATTTAAGAGTCAGAAAAATCACAAACATCAAAGACTCAAGTCAAAGTTGAAGATCTCATCAAGTTTTAAAAGAAAACAACCTCAAAGCCAACACTGAACTCCAAAGTCAAATCAAAGGTAAATTGGTGGGATTGGGTATGACCATTGGAAGATTTAAAATGACTTAAAAATAAGGAGACCTAAACAGAGGGCCCCACATAGTCTGATTCTTGAACATACAGTAAAACCTAAAAAAAAAAAAAAGGAGAAATCAAATTGGTGATCGATCACCAGACTTTGTGATTGATCACCACAGGAATTGCTTAGATATTGAAAAACCTGAAGCCCATGCACCATGATCATGATCAATCACCAAACTTCATGATTGATGACCAATGCCAAAATTGGTAAAAAATTAAGAAAAATTAAAAAGTGCTGAAAAGTACAAATGACCTAAACTTAAAACGGTCATAACTTTTGATCTTGATGTCTACTTGTGACCCGTGACTGAATAAGAACTTTTCAAAAATAAGGGTCAGAGTTGGTGATCGATCACCAGGTCTAGAAATGGAAAAAATGTATAACGACTAGTTTCGAATGACTCTATTTTTGACCATTGGAAAAGAGCCGTTGGGGCCTTATAAAGTGCACGTTTACCACTCTATAAATAAGGGATTAAGCCCTAATGGCTTGTAGATCATTGGTGAATGATTCTATAGTTAAGTCCTCTTGAAATCAAGCCTTTTTGTGAGGTTTTGTGCTAAAATCAGTCAAATTATATATGAGCCTTTGACCTTGTGTTGAACCTATAGTTAAACTTTATCAAGGTTTGTAAGTTAGCTTCCCAAACCTTATAGTTAAACCTTTGATAGTTAAATTGTGGGTTTTTATAGTTACATTAGCCTACAAAGAGACAACTCGCATCAAAATAAATTTTAATACTTTAACTGAAGTTTACAACCTTCGTCGGAGTCACTGGATGTGGATTCTCACCACACTTGGCAGAGCCAAATGCAATTTAGTCCATTGGAGTCACTGAGAGTATACTTATAAGGGAGTGGATTCTTTGAAAGTTGTAAGTGAATTCAAGTTTTGATAATTTTTTCTATAATAGTTTAGGATAACTATTAAAAATAAATTATTGGTAGAAAATGGACGTAGGCCTAGAGTGCCGAACTATTACAAATCTTTTGTGTTGTAGTGTGATTCTTTGCTTTGCTTTATGTTGTTTATTTTTAAGCAAACTCTAAAGTGAAACTAATTGCCCTGCTCCCACTTTGTTATATGCAACTATAAGTAACGATGGAGCCACGTTGTATATTAGCATTCACTTGTTAATTTACTTAAGTCATTACTTTGTATTGAGACTTAAGTAAATTAAAGAGTATTAATTTGATTTACTAAGTATTCGACAGAAGTTTAAGTTATTTTCTAAGTAAATCAAAAGTGGACTTTATAGTTAAAGAATTTTAAAAATCCTATTTACCCCCACAAGGATCTCATTTCGGAATTTTAGATTGTACTTGCTTTTTAATGACCATGCACTGTTTATTTTGCAAAATGATTAGGTGTCCTTTGTTATTGTTTACTTGTTTTTCTTGTTAAGCTTATACAGGATATGGTAGGAAAAAATATATAAAGGTTGAATATAAAAAGAGACATAAACTTTTTATTTTAATACTATTATTGATGATGCCCAGAAGATGATCACTCAGATGGTCCAATGACGTCTCTCAATCTGGAATCCGGGTGGTACCTGCACACTAGCGGTAAGATGACGTCGGTGTGGCGCCAGCTAACACCTTTCTGATGCCCTAGTCAGAGTTCGGGAAAAAATGAAAGAAGCCTTTCCCTCTCTTTGGGGATTAATTGTGCTTACCTTCTTTCGGGGTTCCTTTCCCCCTTTATATCGTCCTTTTCCCGTTCCTCGAACATTCTTCGAGTTGGTTACAGGAAAGTGGAGGAGTGGTACACGTGTCAGCGTTGGGTTAATGGTTGTTCTGTCATGCTCACAGGAAAGTGAAGGAGTGGTACACGTGTCAGCGTTGGGTTGATAGTTGTTCTGTCATGCTCTGCATCCCGTAACCTCTTTTGTCTTACTTGCGGTTCAGTCGGGTATCGTCGCGCATCTATTGCCTCGAGAGCTGGGGGTGGTCATCCCTGTCGTTTTTTGCCGATGAGTAAACTGGAAGACAATGGGGTTGGTCGGTACCCTCCATTTCTAATGGGTCGGACGACAGATTTTCTTTGTCGGGTTAGTCGGTAGCCACGCTTCCTGATGGGTCGATCAGTAATTTTGTTGGGTCGCTGAACAAATTAGATGGACCGGTGGGGTTCGCTCGGATAATTGGCTCAGCCATCTGGGGTCCACATACTCCATATGCCCTCCCTATTCTTCCTGTCCGTTAGTACGAGCTGACATGGGGAATATAAGAAGCTGAGTCGATCGGGGCGCTGGCGCTTCGTCTTCGCCTCCTTGAGCCCCGTGCCATTAATGAAGACAAGACGTGCAGGTTGGTAGCCGTTTTCTTTTGAATCGCGCTTTAATCTGATGGCTGGGGGTCGTTAGAGTGATCTGACAGTTCAGGGTAACTTCAAAGGGTATATGTACGGGCTGGTTCTCTTGTCTTCTCTAGTCTTTCGCTTAGCTTTGAACCAACCACCGTTCCTCCTGAGTAGACTGCTTAGAGATCACCTATCGGAAGGGAGTCAAGGTACCATTTGTTCCATTTCTTCTTCACACACATTTTTTATTTTATTTGCTTTCTTTTCTTCTCTCTTCCCTTTTTCTTGTTCGGCTTCCGGTATTGTTTCCTGGTTACAACTCCTGTCCTTCTCTTTTCTACTACCGGGACTCTTGATCCCTTATCGCTACCTTTAGGACACCACCCTGGACCCTATTGGAACACCCTTTGGGTTCCACGTCGTCCGTTTTTGCTAGTCTCCGTGCCCACCAACATCCACTAGACCTGAGTTCCTTAGGGTTCGACCTGTCTTCTTTGGGTAATATTCTTAGTTGTTTCTTAGAGGCGATAAGCCCTTTAGTTGGGTTTTATATACGCCCTTGACCAAATGGACCGTTCTTCTGAATCGACCGAGTCATTTACGGCCCTTGACGAGAACCTCATCTGTACCGACTCCCCTGACTCGGCTCACCCTTCGTCACCGATTAGGTCAGGTCGATTTTCCCATATGCTATATGCCGCTGAGGGTGTCCTTTCTACCTTGTCGAGGTCTCGACTAGATGGTTTTCATCAGGCTTACCAGATACCCGAGTCAGCTTCAAGTTCCCACCCTTCGATGAGTGGACTTGTTCTTGTCTTCCGGGGGAGGTTTTCGTCTTTAAACAGGCTTTGGAGGCCGGTGTACGGTTCCCAATTCCTTTGTTCGTCCGTCAGCTTCTCACCCATCTTCGTCTAGCCCCAGGCCAAATCATGTCCAACTTGTGGAGGATCCTGATTGCCTACATGGTGTTGTGGTCTGCGTGCAGTGGTGGTCAGGATCACATCACCGTCCCTGAGTTCCTCTATTGCTATAAGGTAGTGGAGATGCATTCTGGGTGGTAGTACTTCATAGCTAGGGTGCCTGACCGAGCCTTGGTCGCATGTCTTCCAACGCCGAACAAGGGTTGGAAAAGCAAATTCTTTTTTGCGTCAGGGGATGGTTTGAAGTCAGTCCCATGGGAGTCGCCTTTCGATCGGATCCACACAGTTTCCAAGATATGGGGCGAGTCGCGTGCAAGAGGTAATTCTTAGTTGTGTTAGCTTTCTTCATTCTTTATTCATTTGGTCGGTCTGATGTTGGTTTTTGTAGCATTAGCTGAGCACCCCCTGTTTGATACTCAATTTGAGAGGTTAGGACGGGCTTTTGCGCACTCAGTCCGAGACTTTTCTTTGTTGGTGAATTCCGACTCTTTTCACATACTTGTTCGGCCCAGAGATCCACTCATCCTCACTCGCGGTGGGACAGACACCTGGCTCATCTTCTATCCCCATCGGTCAGGCACCTAGCTTGCCTTTTCCGACTGGTTAGGGTTTTTGTTTTTTATTTAAACGTCCGCTTACATGTGCAAATATGTCGGTCGTTCAGTCGAAGTTGTCCTTGAAGAGGGTGTCGGCCAAGTCGGTTCCTGGCGGCTCTAAAAAAAAGCCGCGATTTTCTCAGCACCGCCCAGTAGAGAAAGATAATTCTGGGCCGACTCCTTCGCTGGCCCCCGCGTCGGTCGTGCAACCTCCCATTTCAATTGTTGATTTGGAGGTCGCTTTAGACTCTATTCCTTCGACGAGTGTGTCGAGAATCTTCCTTCGTACAGCGTGGAGGGCTTGTCTAAGGGAAAGGAAAAGGCTGCTCCTTTGCTGGCCGAGGAGGTTGAGGCTGTAGGTCACCTGCGCTTGATCGTCTCTGAACAAAACCTCAAGAGTTTGTGGCCCAACAGCACTGAAGCTTTGGCCAGGAGCACCCTTTTCGACGTTGGGAGGGTAAACTTCCTTTTTTATCTCGTCTATAAATTGCGTTCCTTCGTCTTGCCTTACTGAATCTTCTTGTTGCAGGTGTTGACAAAAGTGACCGCCCTTACAAATCGTCAACTCGCCACCGACAGTTACATTGGAGACCTTAGGGAAAAGTTGTCTGAGGTAGAGGCCGAACGAAAAGCTCTGAGGGATAAGTTAGCCGATACTGAATATAGGCTCAAAGGCGTTGAGGCTGCACTGGAGGAGGCTCGGGATGAGGCCGAAGGAGAAAGGGCCACCACCGCCGCTTTGCGAACGTCTCTGGATGATGTGAAGTCCCAACAAGTCAACGAAAGAGAAGGCTGCAAACGAGGCTATCGCTGCTTATCTCCAATCTGAGGCCTTCAACGATGAGACAACGGAGTATTTCAACAGCGGTTTTGAGACTCCGTCGCCGAGCTTTAAGGATATATCCTGGCCTTAACCTCTCTATGTTGAGGGTCGATGCTGAATCGTCGTCTG
>JAOXJP010244023.1:0-22846 GCA_025762735.1 Platanus orientalis | reverse complement strand
TATGTAAACATTACATGCCAATCTTTCTAATTCTCACTCTAACTAAACTTTTTAAATAAATAAAACTCTCTAAAATAACTAAATCCCGGTTTTGAGTGATACCTGTCCGTATTTTGGCCATAACTCTCCCAAATCACATCGGATTTTCAAGATCTTGGTCTTGTTGGAAAGTTAACTGAATGACCCTTTAAATGACACCAAAATCAGCCCAAACGGGTGAGTTTTGACTCTCTAAAATATGGTCTAAAGAATAAAAACGGGATTACAACTTTGACTTAAACAGACTACTAATTACATAAGGATTCTAAAATAAATTCAAAAGAAATAAAAGATAATGTCTAAATCCTACTTAAACTCAAACTTAAACTAAGATAATGTTTCTCCAATATGCATCACACGATCTCTCTTTGCTGCTACACATGTGGGTCCTATCCACACATCACATGGAGTCCGCTTCAACCACGATGTCTGCATCACACATTTTGGATTTGAAAGCGTTTGGACTTTCATATTTGAAGTCACATCAGAGAAGGCTGCTGCAAACTTGTTTTCTTCTTTCAACAATAGTCATAATAAAAATTGGTTACAATAGGGGGGTATATATCACACATCCAGTCTTATTTTCCCCAATTTTGAATCCTATTTTGGCTCAACATTGACATTTCAACTCAGAAACTAAAGTAAGACAGTTGTAGGCCATGGTTGGACACAAGTTCTAATATAAAGCATGATTCAAATAAAAACTAGAATAATAATGAACTGATAGGAGACCTATCTAACAGAAAATTTGAAATACCTAAACCACCATTTTCTTCTTTAAGAATGGGAAATTAGTTTAACAAAAATAGAAGATTGTACACCCATAATAGTCTAACTGTTGGGCTTCATTCCCATGTGGTCTCCACATTCAATGAAGTTGCCATGTGGGCCCCACAATTAAATCTTTGTCGTTTTCTTTTGCAGCTGTAAACTTTAAGGTATTGATCCCTATTCTTTTAAGTAACGCATGGCTAAAACCAGTACAAGGGCGATGTATTCCAAGGGTTACTTGATTGCTTACTACGATACTCGTTTGCAATTTGCATTTCCACTTGGTCCCATAGTCTGAGTTGCCTATTTAATAGAAAGTTTTGGTTGCAGCCTAGTAGGTTGTGTTATGAGAATTTGTCTTTGATTAATTACCTGTTGATGTGTGGATTTTACTTCTTGATGTTTATCGTAGCCTGACATGATGTAATAACCCTTAATACTAAAGCCTTACTGATATGTCTTTGTAGTTTCTCGCATTGAAGCACGGAGTGAGCAGTTCGACATGTACATGCAACTGGATGTGAACACAGAGATATATCCTCTTCATGTTGGGGAGAAATTTACAATGGTATTAGCGCCCACATTAAGTTTGGATGGAACACCTAACACTGGGTATTTTACTCAGGTAATGCTACTGTAGTTTATAATGCTTCTCTTTTTTTGAGATGTGGAAATGCATATTTCTCTCTTAAAACCATTAATCTTTTATTTAAATGTCCCTTTTGTAAAATAAAACAACCCTTTTGTGAATGGGGAGGGGGTGTTGGATACTTGGATGGGGAGTTCTGTTAGGTCACTACCCAGTCATTTTAAGAACGATCAAAGTTATAGAACGTAGTGCATCAATGATGTAGGATGAAAGCCAGAAGTCTCAAATAAACCCCAATTAAAGTAGCGGAAGCAAGAGCACAATTTAAACAACCAATAATTGAATAGGAACACAACCAAGATATCACAAATTTCAAGAAATCAAGGAATTAACATACAAAGAAGAATAAAAGGTTAAGAAGAGAATTAGGGTTAAAAAGAAGGAAAGGAAAAGTGAGAAGAAACCCAGAAGGGCAATTCTGGAATTCCTGGGCAGGACCCCGAAATTATCAAAATACCTCTGGTCTTGTGTCAGAAAATTCTGAGATTTTCCGGGGTGGTTCTCGCGTATATAAGAATCCTAGAAGATTTGATTTATCAAATTACATAATTCTCAGTCTAGCATGTACTTTAATGAAGAACCCTAAAACCAGTAAGGGAAATCTTTGATTATAAGATGGCAGGGAAGAGGAGGAATCAAGGGTAGTTTTAGGGGAAACATAGGCTAAAATAGAAGTAGAGAAAAGTGTGGAATTAGGGGGATGGCGATTTTATGGGAAAGGGTACCCAGAGAATTCAGTTTAAGAAGAATTTAGGCCTATAATGGGTCTAAAGCAAGAAGAGTTATAAGGGGGCTACAAGCAGATGCCCATTGCTGGTTAGTAGAGTTTAAAGAGGTGAATATGATGTGTACTCTATTGAAATTTGAAAGATCTCATAAGTGTGCTAAAAGATGTATTGACATAATATGGTCCTTACTAATTGCTAGCTATTGAAAAGGATGAAGTTGAGTGCCTCTATTGTTTAGAGCTGCTATTGGAGATACATATAAGCCCTTTCTTCAACACCAAAACAAATTCAAAGGAGTGACCTTTAAAAATGGGTCGTTAGAACCAAGGTAGCAAATTGGAGATGTGCTTGCTGATCAAGCGGTTTCTGCATTGAAAGGGGGTACCAGAAATTTGTAATGAAGTGGAAGGATTATCTATTTATAGGTAATTTGCACATGAAATGGAAGGATTATTCCTTTTGACACCTTGAGTTTCCTCTCTGAGCTTCCATCCTGCTCCCCATCTGACTTCTCATACTACAAGCCCCAATTGAGATTTTTCAGCTCCCTTATCTCCCCCCCCCCTCTTCTCTATGACCTTGACTATGACCCCCTTTTGCCTCTTCTACTGTTTTTCTAGTTCAATAAAAAGATCCCATGCCTTCTGTTCTACTCCATCAAAAGAGAAACCCAAAGCTTCACTCACTTCTCTCATCTTTTGCAATACTTGTTCTAACACCATTGCTAAAGGTTTCTCATCTTTCACCGTTTGTGCGACATTAGTGCGAATTGAGCCCCACTGCTTTACTCTATTTTGACATTTTCCCTAATCTACCTTTCAAACTGGATCCCCTTCTCCAATACTGCAACCCTCTCTACCTTCTCTCACCACCTTTCCTTTAATACCACCATCCCTTTGTCATTTTCCCTCTCTACACTCACCAAGCCTAACTCACTCTTGTCTGCTTCCCCAAACCCCTTCTCCCTCCATTCCCCATGATTCCCTATCACCAGAACCCCCAATGTCCTTTGTCCCCTTCCCAAGCTCAGACCCTCCCATCTATCCTTCTCAACTTTTCCTCTTGCCTAACTTCATATCCTAGAGGTACAACTCCCAAAACCCCCTCTAACCCTAAGCCGTTTTGGAAATCTAACATACTTGAAATTTAAACAAACTGTAGCCTCATAGGTTGGCTCTCGGATACCGCCTGCCTCCTCTCATTTCCACAAGGTGATTTTTTTCTTTCTAGTGAGACCTTGTTCGAAATCTCTTTTCTCCCCTATCCTCTTATTGCCTTCATCCCCCTCCTAGACCTGTACTTGGTGATTCCCCATTTCTTTCATTGCTTTCACCATTCTACTCTCATATTCCTCTTTTGGATTCTTTTCGCTTGCCTCCTGGTGATGTTGCGTACCTGGTAGAGATGTGGAGCTCCCCCATTACCTAGAAACATCGCTCCTTGCACCACTATTTTCAGTCCTTCGAGCCCTAGCCTGAAAGGTCTTTCCTTCTCGGGCTTTCTTTTTGAACTTGGATTGCCACTGGTGTCTACCATCAACCCCTGGTATAGCAACACCTTTGCTACACCAGCCCTCGATGATTCACCATATTCCTAGGACATCCTAACTGTTTCCAACCCCTTCTTTGACCACATTGCCCATGTATTTTAGCCGAAAGACCCTATAGCTCCCTTCTAATGAAAAGACTGAATTGCCTTTTCACTTCCCCTTTTTCCACTCTCCATCCCTCCATATGAAAAGATCCTGCTAACCCTTCCTGTCAATTCCCCTCCGTTTGATGCATCTGTTACTCACTCCCTTCTATCATCTACGTTTCTTTTCCCCTATCCTTGCCCTCCCATTTCCTCCAAGCACGTCTTCTCCCTTCACCCATGTCTTTTACCTGTCTTCCGTACCCTGATGAGTGTATGTGTTTTACCTACACCACTTCTCATGCTCAGTGCCATCAAATGTTGGAGCTTGTCGGATCCATAACGTCATTAGAGGCATCACCAGTGACTGCACCTCTTCCTCGAGCCCTATCTCTATCATGTATCACCTCCCATGGTTGGAGATCTCCAAACTTCGCAGAATCCAACTAGTGCTACTGCTCCTGACCTAGATCTTCATTTTTTGGTATTTTTTTACCTCTTCAATTGAGCTTCATAAAGTCCCCACAGAGGTCCCCAATAGCCCTGGAAGATTACAGTGTCAACAAATGGAATGGCAGACCCCTCACCAACATCCAGTGAGGACCCTTTCTCATCTTGGCTTTGAAAGTATTAATCTTTGGTTGCCATTCATTGAATGATAACCCTCCAGGATTGATCATTTTGGTCCCTTCACACACAGTGAGCTGATCTAATCCTCTAAATCCATCAATGCCAGCACCATGTTTTCCTCTAACTCCCCTATCTAAGGTCTCTTTTCCTGGTTAAAAATGAAAATCTGTTGGAATGAGAAGAGGTTCGCAAGCCTAAGAAATACAGGGGTATTGGAATCAAGAGGATCTATGAAGTCAACAAAGTGTTATTATTTATATGGCCTTGGAGATTTGGGGCTGAAAATGAAAAACTACGGAAATATGTTATTGTTGAGAAATATGGGCTGGCTAACTGTTGGGAAACCAATCGGCTCTCAGCAGCTTATGGTGTGTTGTTGGAGGAAATTTATGAATCTGATTGATGACTTTAAAAAGGCCATTCAGGTAGAGGTAGGGTCTGGGACCAATACTTTATTTTGGAAGGACAGGTGGTGCTCTTAATGTCGTTTATTGATGGAGGTTCTCTGTATATACACTATTGTTCTTGATAAAGATGCTAGGGTGGCAGACTACAAAAGGATGCCGGGAGGATGTAGGGTGGAATATTTGTCTTAGAAGAAACCTTAATGATTGGGAGATGGAGGAAATGGCGTGATTGCTTGGTTTTGTTGACACTTCTTTTATTAGAATTGATTGGGAGGAGACTTAGTGTTGGACATTAAGTAAAGATGGGGAGTTCTCAGTAAGGTCTTGTGTGGATTTATTTGAGGCTCAAGGTGATAACTCTTTCCCTTGGAGAGCGTTATGGGGTTTAAGGTTTTGTTCTTCTTTTGGACGGCGTGCAAAGGTAAATTGGCTACCATTGATAATCTTCAAAAGAGAGGTGTGTACCTTCCAAATATTTGTTTTGTATGTCTTAAGGAGGCGGAATCTGTTGATCATATCTTCATTCACTGCCCCTTTGTTGTGGAAATCTGGAATGATAGATATGTTGATGGGAGTGGAGGTGGTTCGGGTGTTCCCTAGAAGTTACAAGGAGCTTTTTCAAAGTTGATTTCTTATTACTTTTTCATAGTAAGGAACTTTGGTTGGAGCACAACCAAAGAGTTTTTGAGGGATATAGCAAGTTGGCTTACGGCTATTCAAATGCTAAGGATTTAGCTTGCTTTTGGGGCTTGAGATGTAGTCATATTGGGGAGTACTCTATGGTCAATGCTAAGGAGGGGTGGCATAGATTATTTTTATCTAATTAGCTTGTAGCCTGTTTTGTTGTTTTCTTTTGGGATTTCTCTTCCTTTTTCTTAATGAAACTTTCTTTCATTAAAAAAAAAAAAAAAAAAAAAAAATAAAAAAAAGAAAAAAAAAATAATAAATAAAAAAAAAAAAAAAAAAAAAAAGAAGAAAAAGAAAGAAAAAAGAATAAAGAGAAAGAAAGAAAGAAAGAAAAAGAAGAAAAGAAAGAAAGAAAGGTCCCTGTTAAGGGGCGAATTGTGTGGAGTCTAGTGTGCTTGCTGTGTGAGGTCATTTGGTTGGAGTGAAATCAAAGAGTGTTTTGAGGACCATTTATAAAAAGGCTAAAGTTCTTTTTTGTTTTAGGGCTTTAAAGTGTAAAACGCTTGGGAATGATTCTTTTGTAGATATAAGGAGAGGGTGGGGAAATGTTTTTAGAGATTTCTCATCTATATAGCTTTCGGGCCTTGTGGCGCTACTTTTGGGGATATCTTATCCCCTTTTTTGAATGAATTTCTCTTATAAAAAAAACAAAAAATAATAATGCCATCACTCAGGCAGCCATTTCCCACTCTTATCTTTCTATCATTTCTTTACAGTATCACCAATCTCCATTTTTGGAATCCCTCAGCTTTTTCATCATATATGGCTTTTATACCCAGTCTTCCCTGATGCAGGATATGACAAGCTTTGGGGCCAAACTGATGTAAGGCAGCCTAGGTGATGCAGTACAACCCCCAAAAATAACCACAATTGATGCAGCTCATAACTCACGATGACCCAAGGTCTTTTATGAGATGAATTAGTATCTTAAATAGGTGCTGTTTATGGGCAGATCAGGGACTGTTACCAGCAGGGTATACTAGAACTTGTGGGTTTATGGAGAAGCAGGTCAAGAGGAGTTGAAGATGGGAGAAACAACAGGTTCTGAGTACTTAAATCTAGACAGATCATAAACCTCCATAAAAGATTAAACAAGCTAGATTTAGGTATAAAACAGAAGGGTGAAACAACCAGGTTGTATGTAATAATTATGGGTAGATGAGAGGTTTGTGATGGGATTAGATGGACTTGCAATGGATCAGGTCAGATTATGTGTAATGGAGGACTGACCACAGAGTGAATAGAGGTCTGTGCGTAAGGAAATCATAGGGGTCTTGTATAAAAACTAACAGCACCCAGGCTTGATATGGTTCAGACGCAAGGCCAAGCACTAGGTTCTCCAATATATAACCCCAAAACAAGTCTGGGGTTGAAGAAATTGCTGGTTTCAGGGTCAGAACAACAAATGATGGGGTCAGAGGATCCGCAAGGTCTGGGACTGATGGTTCTGGGGTTTCAAAGTAAAAGAACAGGCAAGAGATTACTTGGGAAAGAATTTACAGACCTGGGCAGTTCAAGAACTCACGCAAGAAGAGTTCTTAGATGAGTTCTTGAGGGAAAATAGTTGTCTGAGTCTGCCGTATGGTTGTTATTGGATGATTCTTGGGTTATCTTAGCAAGAAACAAAAGGGAAATTGTAAGTATTGAAGGATACTGGTTTGTGGGTTTCAAGAACATATAAAGATTGGTTCTTGAAGAACTTCCAGGTTCTTTAATGGTGAAAACAGTAAAACAAAAAGAAGAAGAAGAAGAAGAAGAGATACCTTATGAGGAAATCACCAACCTAATGCTCAGGAAATCACTCCCATGTCCTCGTCACTAGGCTTGTATATCTTGCTGATATGGACCAAAATTATATGCGGAATCAAGGACAGAATTTAAAAGAACCAAGGATAGGCATGAGGAAGGGCAGGAAGGACCATTGATAGGTGAAGAAAGTGGATCTTGGAAGGTGGCTTTTGGCTGTTTGCATCGATCGGGTGGATAAAGGTTTGACTTGGAAGGATATAGCTGTTTTGATCGAATCGGCGTTGCTTAAAAGGAACCAGCCCTTCATCTTTCCCTGTGAGGTGAACAAAGGAGTGCTGTTTGGGGATTCTTGGGCGGAATCTTGCTGGCTTGATTCTCACGAAACTCAAAAGGTTGCTCCAGGTAGACTGGTTTTTCATCGTTGGACGCCCTGGTTGGGGATGGTGGAGGAGAACACTCTCCATAAATCTCGGTGGGTGCGTGTGAGAGGCCTTCTGCTGCACCCATGGACTGATTGTTGATTTGCTGAAATTGGAGATGCATGTGGTGGTATGGCTGATGTCGATCCTGGATCGATAAACAAGGAAGACTTAAGGTGGGTGAGGCTTAAGTTCCGGCCTTGTGACCCTAGTAAAATACCCAGGACTGTGAAGATATCAGATGGGGAGGCAGAATATTTAACTAGAATTGTCCTTGAGGACTTGGACTGTGGGTATCATTGGGAGACAGGAGAGGCCTTGCTGGCAGTGATCGGAAAAAACCTAGGATCCATTCGGTCGAAAACCACTATTGCTCAGGATTCTGGTTTTCGAAAACCTGATAGCAGTTTTCATCAGTCAAAGATTCCAAAATTTGAATTTGAAAAGAATGCTGACTACGTAGGGGAAAGCGTCCCATTCCAAAATTCCAATCAAGCCCATGGTGAACAGGAAGATGATAATTACCCTCTAAGGGCCCTAACATCCTTTCAAAAGGAAGGTATTTTTGCTAATGAGAATGGATGAAGGGACAAACTTACCCATGCGTTTGTGGTGGGTAAAAGACTAGGGTGGGTGGGTCTAGGGACTATTTCGTCATTTTGGCGTCTTGGAAGTCCAAACATTTATGTTCCATTTATGCCCTCCACTTATTTGGGCCTTTCTTGTGGATCGAGGGAGGAAAATAGAAATTTGCTAGCTTTGGTTAAGGAGGTGGTTGGGCCAATTGGAAGAACCAAGGAATGGGTTCTGGCCCATTTTGGTCAGACCTTAAAATCAGCAAACTAAATGATTGAGATGAAAACCTATTGGGGAGGGTGGCAATTTGGTTGAAGGAGGGTGCCTAGGCGGTGGGGAGGTTTGGAGGGGTTTGGGAAACAAGCGAATCATCAATAGGGAAGGAGCTTTGATTGGATGTCGATAATAGTTTATACAGTGAATCAGGGGACCAAATGGAAGAAGAGAGGGGAATGGAGTCAATGTTTGAGTCGGTGGAGGAGATGGAACAGGATCAGATAGAATGAGGGTTAGTCAAAACTATGGATTCAATGCCTGTGACATTGGAACAGGAGGATAATGTGGAAGGGGCTTTGGTTCTGTTGGAGGATGTGGAGCATACTCGTCTTCAGACTTTCTCTCCCTTCATCGATGAAGGTGTCAAGGTTTATAACAGACGCTGCCAAACTCTGCCTCTGTCGAGATTGGAAGAATGTGTTCCTATTTGTAAGGATGTATCAAGATGGGTTGTCAACCAAATGGAGGCAGCAAGTCATCTTCTGGGTCTATCTTTCAAAGGGGTAAAAGACAAAGCAATCGCTTTGTTCACGATGTTGGAGAGAGAAAGTGTTTTGTAGGGTAATAGTTGTCACCACCAAAAAATGTACCGAGAGTTGAGGAATCTCCGCTATGAAGTGAACTATGATCGTGGTATGGGAAGCATTGTTCGGAAGGGCTCGCATTCCCTTAGGGGAGCTTGATGTCGGTAATCAGTAACTTTGGTGTTATGGGGTTCTTATTGTTTTAATGTCGCTGTCTGTGCTTTCTTGGAATGTTAGGGGTTTGGGGTGCCAGAGAAGAGAACTGTTATGAAGGAGGTGGTTTGCAAGAGCAAGGCTGAAGTGGTCTTATTGCAAGAAACAAAATTAAAGAGTTTTGATTGAGCTACTTTATGCTAGCTCTGTCCCTTTTCTTCAGCAGATTGGGTTTGTCTCCTTGCAAGAGGGCTTCAGGAGGTATTTGGGTTTGTTGGGATGCTAGAAAAGTGGAAATTGTTGATTCTCTTAAAGGCCCGTTTTCGGTTTCCATTAAAGGGAGATTGAAAAATTCTTGAGTCCTTTGGCTCATCATGGGTGTGTATGGCCCTTGTGATGGTAATCTATCTCTTTCTTTTCTTGAGGAGCTAGGTCGAATCAGGGAGGTATGGGAAGGTCCATGGTGTTTGGGAGGGGATTTTAATGAAGTCAGGGAGCCAGGGGATAGAAGAGTAGGGATGAGAAGGTCAAGGACTATGAATATGTTCTCGGATTTCATAGAGTGCTATTCCCTAAGAGGTGCAGATAGCTGGGACGAGGTTAACGCGGTCAAGCATGCAGGAAAACCTGTCATTGAGTAAGTTGGACAGGTTCTTCCTCTCGGCAGATTGGGATTGGGCTTTTCCCTTCTAAAAAGGGGAGTCTTTGCCTCGACCTGTGTCTGACCATGTTCCTATTCTATTGAATGGAAAAATGCTGAGCTCTAGGCCAAGACCATTCAAATTTGAAAACATGTGGCTTCAACATCATGGCTTTGTGGATATGGTTAAAAGTTGGTGGGTCCAATTTCGGGTAACAGGGAGACCGGGGTAGCAACTTCAGCTTAAGCTTAAAGAGCTTATAGAGATTTTGAAATCTTGGAACAATAGTGCATTTGGGTAGTTGGAGGAAATTAAATCTTGGGACGGATTGGAGGAGTCAAGGGATCTAAATAGGGTGGAGATTTCTTGCAGGGACAAAGCAAAGCTAGAGTACAGGAAAGTTGTGGTGATGGAAGAGATAAAGTGGAAACAAAAGGGTAAAGTCAAATGGCTCAAAGAAGGGGATAAAAATACTAATTTTTTTCATTGTATGGCCTTAGATAGAAATGCTAATCATATCTCCAAGCTGTTAATTAACAATGAGTGGGAGGAAGGCAAAGAGAGAATTAAAACTCATGTAGTGAGTTATTTTAGTGATCTCAATTCCGATCCCAGATTATGCCTAAGACCGAAGCTTGATAGTTTGGAATTTAAGACTCTCTGAGGAACAAAGAACTTGGTTGGAAAGGCTGATTACCGAAGATGAAGTGAAATATGTTATATGGAGCATAAAAGACGATAAATCTCCGATCCCAAATGGTTTTTCCATGGCTTTTTGTAAAGCCTGTTGGGAAGTGATTAAAGAGGATGTGTTGAAGATAGTGGATGACTTTTATAAAGATGGTTTTTTGGATGTAGGGAGTAACACTACATTCATCTACCTTATCCTGAAAAAAGAAGGGTCGGCTTTAATTTAGGAGTTTAGGCCTATTAGTCTGGTTGATAGCGTGTATAAATAATCTCTAAAATTTTGGTTGGATGAATGAAAGTGGTATTGGATTCTATCATCTCGCCAAATCTAAGTGTCTTTATTAGAGGAAGACGGGGTTGACGAGGTCTTAGTGGCAAATGAATGTATAAATCTATAATCAAGAGGAAGGATTCGGGTCTCTTGTGTAAGCTAGATATGGAAAAAACTTATGATCGAGTGAATTGGAATTTCTTGGACTATATGCTCCAAAGAATGGGTTTTGGTGTAAAATGGCGGCTCTGAATGTTTAGATGTTATGGCTCAGCCTCTTTCTCAATTTTATTGAATGGTTCTTCTGTTGAATATTTTCATAGCTCTAGAGGTTTACGTCAAGAGGACCCTCTCTCTCCTTGTTTTTGGTGGAGGTTGAGGCTTTTGGTGCTCTATTGTCTAAAGCGTATCAAGGTGGTTTGCTGGAAAGTCTTGGGTTGGTGTCAAGGGGATGACTATCACTCACTTGTAGTTTGCGGGTGACACCCTGGTCATGTGCAAGAATTCTACAAGATAGGTGGCCTTATTGAGACATGTTATTTGATGT
This sequence comes from Platanus orientalis, assembly GCA_025762735.1. Lineage (NCBI taxonomy): Eukaryota > Viridiplantae > Streptophyta > Magnoliopsida > Proteales > Platanaceae > Platanus > Platanus orientalis. Next base: position 11,457 of record JAOXJP010244023.1, on the reverse strand, counting down.
TTTAAAGCCGTTTCGGGTTTGAGAATAAATTTATCAAAGAGTTGTATATATGGCGTGGGTGAAGTGCCTGATCTCTCTAGATGTGCACAAGTTTTGGGGTGCAAGCAAGGTTCCTTCCCCACTACATACTTGGGTTTGCTTCTTAGAGCTCCCTTAAAAAATAAGGCTGTTTGGAATCCTGTAGTTGAAAGGATCCATAAAAGGTTGGAAGGATGAAAGGGGTTGTATCTATCTAAAGGAAGCAAGGTTACTTTGATCAAATCTGTGTTGGCTAGTCTTCCCACCTATTTCATGTCTCTCTTTATTATTCCTTCCTCGGTGGCCACAAAGATTGAGATATGCCAATGAACATTTCTATGCAGTAAGGGAAAGGAGGATATGGGTCTTAACCTAGTGGCGTGGAAAGATGTTTGTAAGCCGAAGAGTCAAGGTGGCATTGGCATTAGGAGAATTAGAGAGGTAAATAAGGCCCTCCTCTCTAAATGGTTGTGGAGATTTGGAATTGAAGTTAATAACCTTTGGAGATGAGTGGTGGCGGAGAAAAATGGCTTGGCATATTGTTGGGAGTCTAAGAATCCTAGTAACTCATATGGGTAAGTTGTTGGAGAGGGATTCAAGAGGGAAATTCGGATAGAGGTTGGTTTTGGTGTGAGTACTCTTTTCTGGAAGGACCCGTGGTGTTCCCAAAGACCTTTAATGATGGAGGTGCCGCTCATTTATTCCATTGCGCAAAACAAAGAGGGCAAGGTGGCTGATTTTTGGGGTAGGGAAGGGGAGAGGGGTGGATGGTTTATTAACTAGAAAAGGCATCTTAATGATTGGGAAATAAATCAATGGATAAGGTGCCTAGAGGCCCTAGACTTGGTGAAAAATTATAGTTTAAGAGATGATAAGGACGACTCCCGATCTTGGACCCTTGGTAAGAATGAGAAATTTTCCGTCAAATCTTGTATGAGCCTATTTGGGAAAGAGGAAATGGGTGAAACTTTTTGGAAGAAAATGTGTGATGCGGACATTAGAGAAAGGTGGGGCCCACATTTGGCCTTTGTGGGGTCCACACATGGAGCAATTTATGGAAGATGCAATATTATATGGTTTAATAAGGGTCTTATGTAACGTTTATTTTATGTGTCCATATAATAAGGCCAATAGTGTCAAGATGGTGGTTTTTTTTATAGAAAAATCCTGTTTTTGATGTTTAGCTCACATTTTCAAAGGTCAAAACTTGTCATTTTGACTTGATTTTGGTTAATTGATAGGTTATTCAGTTACCTTTCTAACAAGACCAAGATTATGCAAATCCGATGTGATTTGAGAAAGTTATGACCAAATTACTAAGGGGGTGTTAGTAAAAACGGGAATAGTATTTTTTTATTAAGTTTTAAGTTTTGGTTGTTTTAATTTTAGGAAATAAGTTTTTTAGTTTTATGTCTTATAAAACTTGGCTAGCAAATTTAGGATTTTAAAAAGTTTCCTATTTTAGTAACCCCTCCCCATAATTTTACAATGAATGAAGAAATTGATGAATTAAAAATTTACTGGCTTTCTAATTCTTGGCTAGTGTGTTCTTCCTTTGTGAAGTTTAAAAACCAATAGTGGTTTTCCCCAAAGGTGGATTCTTTGGGTTTATTCAAGCTTGGTTTTTGGGTTTGGAAAAACTTCAAATCAGGTCTTTATCTTTTTTTTTTTTAATCTTTTCTTGTTGCCGTTACATCACTTTGAATTTTTTTGATATTCTTAGCCATCATTCTACTTCATCTTTATTGTGTTGCATCAAATTTGGTATCAGAGCTAGGTTCCAACTAGTCCCTATTTAGTTGGGTTCCTTGGGAGTATTCTTTAAGCTAGTTCAATCTAGTTGTAATCCCGATGAATATTGGATGACCTGCATTATTTGTAAAGTCTTATAAACCTTAAAATTTTAGGAAAATGCCTAAACCCATAAATTTTGGAAAATTGCCTAAAGCCGGAGATTTTGGAAAGGACCCTAAAATAGAAGCTGTGTGTGAAAGGCAGAGTTGTTGGTTTATTATTTTTCCTAGTTTTGGGCTAAACCCTGAAACTTTTAGAAACAATTCCTGAAAGTTATGGAATTCCTTAATAGATGATATGGTTCTTCTAGTGAACACTGCGTTCGTTTTTCCTTCCAGGAAAACAACTAAAATAGCAATTAGTGGTTGGAGTGATCAGAACCTTATTTCTACATCTTTTGTTGAAGAGCTCCTACAAGATCTGGAAAATCAAATATACTGTGGATATGTTAAGGACCGTGTTGTTGATATTTAATTAGGTCGCGGAAGAGACTACTTCAATGGTGTTGAATGCCTAGTATGTGATTTCCCCTTAACTGACACACCAGTGATTTTAGGCACACAGTGGATTGAGGAGAAAAAAATTACTTTTAATAAGGAGACTCAAGTGTTACGTCTTTATAACCATATGTATGGTATCCTCTCTAACTCAAGCCTACTAAAAAGGTGTCATTAATTGTAACTGAAAGTGTTCATAATTCTACAGATAAGAAGACTGAAAAGAGTGCCGATGCAATTACGGAAGAGCCCAAGATAGAATCAAGTGAAAACCCAAAGCTGTCTAATGAAGAATGCAAGCCTACAACTAGTGTGGAGGGTGAGGATCTTGTTGCGGAAGTTGTTGAACAGGCTAGTGTTGATATTTCGAGTGTGGTAGATGAGCCAATAGTGATATAGGATACATGTGATGTTGCTGCATTAGTTCTTAATCAACCTGAAGTTACTACTCTTGACTCTGCAAAGATGGAATCTGAAGATACATCTATCTCCATCCGACATAAAACCAAAGCACCTTGTAATAGTCCCATTACTTGATGAGTCAGATATTGGAGACATTATCTAGTCATGTATAGATTCACATTCACTTGTAGTTCTTCCACAGTTACATGAGTCTGAGATAGTTACACATGAGGTGCCTGGGGATGAGTATTATGAGTTTTTTTTTCTGCTACCAACTACTTATTAGAAGATAAATGATGTGGAATATGAGGTCTACCCTACATAAGACGTTTGCAAGAAGATAGGATTACGTCATAACTTGTTTTTGGTGGTTTTGGCATATGGATCCGGGGTTTGAGCTTCCCTATTATGTTGATTATCTCCCTTTATAAAACTTGAGGTCGAGTTTTTTCAAACAAGGGCGGTTTGATGCGGACATTAGAGCAAGGTGGGGCCCACACTTGGCCTTAGTGGGTCCATGCATGGAGCGATTTATGAAAGATGCGATGTTATTTGGTTTAATAAGGGTCTTAGAGGGGGGTAACGTTTATTTTATGTGTTCGTGTAATAAGACCAATAGTACCAAGATGTTGGTTGTTTTTTTTAGAATAATCCCGTTTTTAAAGTTTACCCCACTTTTTCAAAGGTCAAGACTTGTCATTTTGGCTTATTTTGGTATAATTAGATAGATTATTCAGTTACCTTTCTAACGAGACCAAGATTACGCAAATCCGATGAGATTTGGGAAAGTTATGACCAAATTATTAAGGGGGTGTTAGTAAAAATGGGAATAGTATTTTTTTTTTATTAGAAAGTTTTAAGTTGTAGTTGTCTTAATTTTAGGAAAATAAGTTTTTTGGTTTTATGTTTTAAAAAACTTGGCTAGCAAGTTTAAGGTTTTAAAAAGTTTCCTATTTTAGCAAGTTTTAATTGTTTAAGGTTGTAAACCTATTTAAAGGCAACCCCTCCCCATAATTTTAGAATGAATGAAATTGATGAATAAAAAATTTGTTTGCTTTATAGCTCTTAGCTAGTGTGTTCTTCCTTTGTGAAGTCTAAAAACCAGGAGTGGTTTTTCCTAAAGGTGGATTCTTTAGGTTTATTCAAGCTTGGTGGAGGTTGAGATCCCCTGTTTTGTATTTGAAAAGGCTTCAAATGAGGTCTTTATCTTTTCTTTTTCTCTTTTCTTGTTTTTGCTACATCACTTTAGGTTTTATTGACATTCTTGGCTATCATTCTACATCAACTTTGGTATCATCTCCATTTTTTTGTATCACTTAGCCTTGATGGGGTCCACAAATAGAGCGATTTATAGAAGATGCAATGTTATGTGGGTTTAGTAAAGGTCTTATAAGGAGGTAACATTTATTTTATGTATCCATGTAATAAGGTAATAGTGCCAAAATTTTGGTTGTTTTTTTAGAATAATCTCGTTTTTTATGTTTACTCCACTTTTTCAAAGGTTATTACTAGCCCTTTTGGCTTAATTTTGATGTCATTAGATAGGTTATTGAGTTACCTTTCTAACGAGACCAAGATTATGCAAATCCGATGTGATTTGGAAAAGTTATGAGAAATTACTAGGAGGGTATCAGTAAAAATGGGAATAGTGTTTCTTTTATAAAATTTTATGTTTTAGTTGTTTTAGAAATTTTATGTTTTAGTTGTTTTAGAAAATTTGGGTAGCAAGTCTAGGATTTTAGGAGGTTTATATTTTTAGCAAGTTTTTAATTGTTTAACGTTGTAAACCTATTTAAAGGAAACCCCTCCACATAATTTTACAATGAAGTTGATTGATTAAAAAAAAAGTCTTCGTTTTCTCTCTACGAGAGTGGAAATAATTATCTCTTCTCTAAGCTATGGTTCTAAGATTGGAGACCTTAGTTGGTGATTTCCAAAGAACATGAGGTTGGTGATTTCCTCATAAGATATCTCTCTCTTTATCCTTGTTTGCCTAAACAAGACTTAAGTTGGTGATTTCCTAAGTTGAGATTAGTTCCTCAAAGTAATCTTCTTTTTATCTTCTTCATCTTTTTTATCTCCATCTTTTTTTTCTTCTCCTTCATTAACAAAGCTTCAAATTTTCTAAAATTCTTTAATTTTATCTATCAAAACTTATCGTATTTTTATGAAATTTTAACTGTAGAAGCCATGAACATGTCAGAAACTACCTTAAAATTTTTGGAATTTTCTAATGCGATAGAAGGGAATTTTGGTAACTTTTAGACTGTCCAAAATTACAGAAATACCTTTTTAGGTCTTTTCCACATTTTCTTCTTATTTTTTGTTCCTTTTCATTCTAACCTCTATTCTACTATTTTCTTTCTTGATTTCCCCTTTTTTTGTGGCTACTTTATTGTCTTAAAATTCAATTCTTGAAATATGCTTCCGCACTTTGAATCTCATAATTATTTAAGCCTCTTGGAATTATTCTACATTAATTATTGGTATTTTTCTCATAACCAATGGGTCACTCCTTATTTGCTGCCAGTGAGATAAGTACCTTTACCAAATTCATTTTTTCCACAAGAGCAAATGTCTCTTGGTAATTTATACTAAATGTTTGAGTATATCCCTTGGCCACTAGCCTCGTCTTGTACCTGTCTACAGTTCCATCAAATTTGTATTTGACTGTGAACAACCACTTGCAACCAATTAATTTCTTTCCTCTGTACTTGTCTACAGTACCATCGGATTCATTTTTTCCACTAGAGCAAATATCTTGCTCCCATGTTTTGTTTCCTTTATAATGCTTTAATTTCCTCTTCCATAACATCCTTCCATTTAGGTTGTAGAATATCCTCAGATACGTTGCAAGGAACATAGATAGAAGACAAAACAATAGAAAAATTACGGAAGGATGGTGAAGGCATGATACAAAAAAAAAATAAAAAATAGATATTGGGTGTTTGGTACAAGTCCTCACACCCTTTCTAAGGGAGATAGGTTAATCAAGGTCCAAACTATCAAAGGTTTGAGCAGGTAAGAGGGGAGAAGGAATAAAGAGATCATTACCTATTTCATGAGTTAGTTCCTAAGTAGACTCTTGGAGTGGTTCATGAAAGTTAAGTTTAAGTCTTCTTTTTATCCTTGCTTCTTTTTCTGTGTATAGAATTGTAGCTCTTTCTCCCATTTTCCACCATCATTACTATCATCAAAATGATAAATAGGGATAGGATCTAGAAGTGGAACCGAGGTGGACAACTCTTCACTTATAGATTGTTCCTCCTAAAAAGATGGCCCACCGGATGAAAAAATGGGAATGGATTCAAAGAAAGTGATATCCTGTGACACTAACTTGCGACGAGTGAGGGGATGATAACACTTATATCCTTTCTGATCAACTCCGTAGCCCAAAAAGACACATTTGAGTGCCTTAGAGTCTAATTTGAAGCGATCAAATTTGGGTACATGGACATAACATATACAACCAAATGTCTTTGGAGGAAAGGAAACAAAGAAGTGTTTGGGGATTACACTTTAAGAGGTGACTTGCAAGATAGAATGCCAGAGGGCATCCTATTCATGAGGTAGACAATCATTTGAATAGCTTCAAATCAAAAAGTCCAAGACACATTCATAATGAACATGATCGTAAGAGCAATTTCTAGAATGTGTCTATTTTTTTCTTTCTACCACCCCAGTTTTGATTGACAAGGTTCACAATAAATATCAGACTTAGAAATTGAAAAATAAGGAAACATCTTCCTGAGTACAGAAAAAGGTAAGTGACCAAGTCGACAATGCCATGTAAAAAACTCATCTGATGTAGAAGAAGACACATTCATCTTTATTGTAGAAGTAGCTATTTGTGGGTTAGAATCCAAAATATATAGATCATCATTCTCATGCCCCAAACCAATTGTTTTCTTAGTCGCCATGTCCTGAAATACACAGTAAAAAGGAAAAAATGTAACATAATAATTAAGATGTTTGGTGAGATAGCTAATAGACAACAAGTTCAAAGTAAAGTTTAAAACATGAAGAACAAAGGTTACAATCAAATCTGAAGTGACAAGGACATCTCCCTAACCAGTGACAGAAGAAAGGGAACCATCAGCTATTCGAACTTTATCTTTTCTAGAACAAACCTGATATGAAGTGAATGAGGACATACCAGTCATATGGTGGGAGGCCCCTGAATCAATGATCCAAGAACACTGAGGAGTGGTAACTGAGGTAGAAAAAGCAGATGTAGATGTTCCTGAGTGGGAAAAGGATAATGTGGGAGCCATGGACGAATGATCAAGCTGAGAAACAAAACATCGAAAAGTTGCAATCTCATCACTTGATAGAGCGCCAATATCTAAAGAAGCAAGAGGCATAGTAGATAACTCTGTGTATGTAGAAGTAACTGAGTGGAAATTAGGTATTTGTCTACCAGGACGACCACCTCCTCTACCATTACCGAATCCATCACATGAAGAAGAACGAGGATCCAAGTTTAGTAGGCGTCCATGAAGATCCTAACACTGATCTTTAGTATCTCTAAAGTGACTGTAGTGTTCACATTTAAGGTGATCCCGATCATCAAACAAGTAGGTAGATCTGCCACCACAACCATGTCTCATAAAGCTACCATGACCACCTCTAAATGAACTCAAAACCAATGCAGATTTCTCTATAGAAGGGACTGGAGTCATAACTCCGCATCGGCCTTCTTCACAGTGAATATGAACATAGATTTCATTCAAAGTGAGAGGATGACCCATATTAAGGACCTGCACCCAAATATGCTCATAATCAAGATTCAACCTTGCTAAAAACTCAAAGACCTGAATCTCCTCTACATGCTTCTAGTAAGTTGTTGCATCTTGCAAACAAGATAGACGATAGGTAATATAGTGTGCTAACTCCTCCTACATTTTCTTTAGAGTTGAATAATAGATTGCAAGAGGCTTATCTCCCTGTTTAAATTGGGCAATCATTTGCTTAAGATCAAACACTTCGCTATGTGGCCAACTTCATAGTAGACCTTGGCTAAGAAATCCAATATTTGATGTGTTGTTTCCAAGAATAAATAATGATCACTAATTTCCGGTCTCATCGAACTAAGTAACCTTCGCATTTTCTATCTTTCACTTTCTATACGTTGGATCATCTTTAGAGGGCTTTTTTGCTTCTCCTATCAAATATTCTTTCTTATCTCAGCCCTAAATATGAATGAGGACAGATTTTGACCATATAAGGTAATTAATGCCATCGAATTTAATTATAGCAATAGGAGTGTTGGGGGATTCATTTACCACACCCCCAAGTATACCCATCTTGTTATCTTTCAAACTAGATGTCTGGATCACTTATGACTTGACAAAACTCGATCACAGATCACAAACCAAGAGTAAACAGAGAACAATAACACTCTAGTGTAGTAGACTAATCATCAGGTATATCAGGACATGAGGAGACACGAATTGTAGAGGTCCGTCGCAGCACGATCAAATCCTCAGATCACATTTCTCCAACAAAATTTGTTAGCTCCAAATAGTTGAGCGCATCAAACACAAGATTCGAATAGGCACCATCATGGTTCGTGAATCAGGTGATAAAGGGAGAGGCCAAAATCAATGGATCTCCTTCGATCCTTAACCAAAGTTCATGAGGCTTGTCTCAAAAGGTTCCCCTTAAAAAACTGGCTATTCCTTTTCAAGAAATCGAAACAAAAATCCTTCCTGTGAAAAGAATTATCAAAACTTAAAAAACGGAAGGCTTTTGAGTTGCAAAAGAAAACCCTTCAAAAAACCCACTTCGAGGCTTCAAACAAATTTGAATAAATCACCAAAAATCCCCATAAAGCAAGACAACTCCAGATTTATCATCGGCCACCTCTGACACACGTATGGTCTACTGACATCATCCGTACGAACACTAACATCAGTAGAGGTTTGGGCTCGTCCTCGGATGGCTCTAATACCAAGTTGGTTGAGTTGGTTGTTGTTCCTGTAAGTAGTTAGGAGAGAAAGAGGAGTAAGAGAAGAAAAGAGATGGAGAATGGAATCGTACAAGTACATGGTCTCATACGGTTGGTATTTATATTAGGAATGGATCCACTACACATTATATATGGTGTATAAACAGTATGGGTAGAGTATACCACACCCTTATGACATAAATACCCCCTAAATACATATTAATATCACTCTCAAACACTCTCTAGGTGCCCTATTATATGCTTTCTCCAAATCAATAAAGACCTTGTAAAGATTTTCTTCTTCTCTCTAAGCTTTTCCATCAATTTTAATTAAGAAAATAGCTTAGTCATAGAACACCCTGGCTCACTTACCGTGCAAGAAACCATTTGATGTCTTTTGCATTGAGGACATGTTTCCCAAAAAAGTGAGGTTGCATGATATTCTTATGACCATTAAGTCAAATTATGATATAACACTCATTACTTCTTTTGAAAGACTTTACACAAGGAAACATGGACTGGGTTTCTAATATTTCTGGGGGATGCCATCAGCAAATTGATATTCAAACAGAATATGTTACTAGAAGCTTGGGAAACTTGTTATTAACCACATTTGGAGAGAGGGTAACAACTTTGAATTTATTAATCCCACAAGAAAAGTTGGCACATAGTAATTTAGTTAATCAAATTATCAGAAAATTTTGTAGGCCTAAAGAACACATTGACTTGATTCTTCTACCACTAGGAATGCACGTAAGTGACAAAAAATAAATGCTCGGCAATCAAAGTAATTCACAAAGAAAGGTATGGAGCTACAACCATGGTATCAAATGTCTCCAAAAGTCATATATGTCGTCCGACATATGTCAACGTCTATTAGGACCGACACGACATATTACCTATGCCAACACAAAACATTAACTACATTATAAAACTTCAATTTTCAATTGACATGATGTACAATGTTGACTTGTTATTCAGCAAAAAAAAAAATGTTGACTTGTTGAGAGAATAATCCCCTTTTGCAGTGTCTTATTGCCTAACATTGACACTATGTCATTATGCTAAAAATATATAAAAATAAATAAATTCCAAAGAAAATAAAAGGAGTTAGAGGAAGAACGAGAAGAGAAAAAAAAAAAAAAGAATCTACTTGTTCCCTTATGTTATCCAAGTAGATTATAATATATTTGTCAACCATTATATACCAATATCCTAATAAATGCATGTGTATTTATTATGAATATTGTAATATAAGTATTAAAATAAGCTACCATTCCTAATGAATCTATTTGTTCCTTTACGCTAATGTAGTTAGATTAGAATATCTTTCCTAAGTTTCCACGACGTTTTTACAATATTTCTTTTCGACATTTTCGCACTTCCGATGTATATCTTATTTTGGCTTGACCGACATTTCCACCGACACCGACACCGACATTTTGAACCTTTACTACAACTACTAGTAATGACTACAACAAGGCAAATTAGCATAAAAAAATGAGTACCAAGGAGAATATTCACCAATACATGTCAATAGTTTGACTCTTGGTTGATGCAAGTTGAACTCCTTAAAAGCATGAACCCAGCATGTCGAGACTACCAGAAATGCTAAAGAGTGTTTTCAAAAACCTTCAATTTCAGTTGAAGGTACAACTCATGGGTTACCAAATTAACCAATAATAGCATGCTCGTTAAGGAAAAACTATCTTGAATGGCATACCATGGTCTCATACTCTCATGAGGGATTTGCAAGTACTATAGTTATCTATCAACATCTAGATATTTAGAATGAAAAGTATGAACAGGAAAGTGAAGAGATAACAAATGAAAACAGAATGATGTCTATCTCAAGAAGGACATGTACCTGTCCATTGCAAACTGACTGAGGTAAATGGGAGTGGGATTGATGTCATTTGTAAGACTAAATGGTTGTATTGATCGTATATCATCCAGACCAAGAACTGCATCAGCATGTTCATGAGTCAAAATTATCTGCATTTATACAAAAAGAAGTTAATTTAACCCTCAGCTGTGTGGGTTTTAGTTAGAAACTGTAAGTTATATTTTTATATGAAATCACTGATAAGATAATATAACAAATTTATGACCACTGCAAGGACAGATATGGAACTGTTCTGTAGATTCCTTCCATCAATAAAGCGATCATCCTTGCAGAAGCCTTAAATGTCTATTCATTTTTACTTTTCCTTAGGTTGATTTAATGAACGTGAAAAAGAAATGTCTAGGGCCAACCATCAATCCTAAATTTTGATTGCTCTTTGGTCCCACAAGCCATTTAATCAACTCTATAATGTCTACATGCTGAATGAATAATGCTCAAACAAAGCAGAACACAAAACTATTGTTCTTAGCTGTTGGCTAAAAGCAATTTTTTCTTCTTCAGGGACACTGAAAACAATGCAAACCAACAAAATGAACTGCTTGGTGCTTGCCATAGATCATGAAGCAAAGACTTGGAAAGTAGGAACACCATTATGGAAATTATTATTTATGGCTACACCCCTATTTTATTTAAAGCAAAAAATATATATTACTTCTCTGTTACCTGTTGTGCTTATTTCCATTGCTTCACCATAAGGACAGGATGATATTTCTCACCTCATATAAACTGACAACCATAATTCAAAATCTCGCGCAATACGGGGCGTATCGCACGAGACGTACCGGTATCGCAAGTGTGCGACACGATACCCCTATGTACAGCGAAATATCGTGATCTGGACAGGTTATCGCGAGCCGTATCGCGTATCGCGCATGCGTCTCGCGATAACA